>CAUYRH010145672.1:0-25826 GCA_963574655.1 Perodicticus potto | reverse complement strand
CCCACCAATTGCCCTCCCTCCACCCATCCTCCCCCCTCCCCTCCCCTCCCTTTCCTTTTTCCCTGTATTCTTGTGCTATAATTGGGTTTTAGCCTTCATATGAAAGCTATAAATTAGCTCTATATTAGGGCTGAGTACATTTTCAGTGCATATTTTCTAGTTATTGAGAAACTTTACCAAGCAGGCAGTCCAATGCTATAGTGTGGCTAAAAGGTATTAGGAAATGAGTTTCTCTTGTGGGATTTATAGAGAAGTCTCCAGTGAAACAGGTACTTGTTTCACTAGATAAGTTGTAAAATAATTAAATAAGGTATTATTGTTACAGTGAGAAACGTAAGTGGACCCCTTGTGAAACAATCACTGGAAGCCCAATGCCTCATAATAAAACCTTGTGTATTTTATGTTCCTAAATCCTGATATGAGTAAAGGCTACAGAGCTTAATGAATTTTGCCAAAGTGTGTTTTTACCAGGTAAAGGACGCTTTTTATAATTTACCCACTGAGGACAATCAAACCCTATGAGAGCCCTGATATTGCATTTTCTGCGAACAATATCAGAGAAAGCTTCCTTGAGAGCCACACTGCAGCAAAGCTTCAGGACCTCAAACCTTGGGCCTGTAGTGTCACAATTTAGAAAGGCCCCTCTAGACTCTGGCCCCTTGGAGACCTTAAGGTACAAGGACATTTTTCTCCACAAGCAAACAGCATTCTAAATGTGGACAACTTTCCTAAGATCTTGGATCAAGACTGCTTTTATATAAGAAAGTTCTTCTTTCTCCATTTTTCCTTGCTTATGACTCTGTGACCAATAGAACTGGAAAAAGGGCCTCATGTACACCCAAAGGCATACTTTTATTTGTGAAGGATTTCACAGCCAACTGTGTACATTAGCAATCTTATGCTTTGACGTATGGCAGATAAAGGGCCAGAGTGGGCTAGAAATGTTAACGTCATCTTTGTTGCTGCATAATTAGTCATGAACAGGTCCACTCCTCTTAACCTACCTCATAGGCCAAAGAGAATGTGCACCCTTCTGGAGGGGCATCATTTATTAGATCCCTTTTTCCATGACTTGGAGAAATTATAAATGAGGCAATGATTAGAAATTTATCCTTCATTATAGGCTCTATGGACAATTAAACTGCAAAAGCTATGGCTGTGCAACAGACTTCTTTAAATTCTCTTGCTAAAGCCATGCTAGATAATATTATAGAATTGCTCTATATTATCTACTGGCTAAAGAGGGAGATAAGTGACTTTATATAGTCACTGACACTTCTTGTTGCACATGGATGAATACACTGGGTATTATAGAGGCTGGGTTGCAGAGCATTGAGCAACAGGCTTCTTGGTTAACAAGGGTGGATGAATAGCTTCCTCATCTGGGTCATTCTTTGATCTATTTTCTTTTGGTTGGTTTGGTTCATGGAAACTCTGTCTAAGGAATATGCTATAGTCTCTTGGTATATCCTTTTGATAGTTATAATGGTGGTCTCCCTGGTGTGCTGTATTCTATCACAAGTGTTAGAAGTTTTCATGCAGCCATCTGTAGAATATCAAATGGTCTCTCTCTGACTAGAATGACAACAACCTCAAAGAAATGCTTGATTATGAGGACGCTATAACTTACAAATGATGTGTTGTGACTGGAACCCCAAAATAATGGTAACTGAGAGTACCACTGATGCCCTAGTTTTGGTTACACTCTCACTTATGAAAGAATTAAACAAGAGGATAAAATTATGAAACAAAATTGAGAGTAGCCCTTAGGTCCCAAAAGACCAGGCCAAACAGACACGGACCCACTCATGCTAAATGCCACATGGTAAAACCGAAACCTTAAGGAAGCAGATAGATCCCAAAACAGGAGGAGAGAAGGCCAAATAAGACTTGTGAATTCCAAATGGTATATAAAATCAGCATATTGTACCCCATAAATGCAGTAATGTACATAGTTATGATCTAATAAAAAAATAAGTAAAAAAAAAAAAAAGACTTGTGAATTTAATATTGAAACCAAATAAGTCCATTTATGTCAGTGCCCAAAGTTTGGGTGACTCTCTCAAAATTGAGAGGTTGACCAAAAAGGGGGGATTGTTAGATTAAGCTGGTCCGAAAGCTGCCTCTGTACACATTTTAGGTTTGGCTCAAAGGTTTTTCCCATTCATACTAGGTTGATATAATCTGACTGTAATCTACTCTTGTAAAAAGTAACTGGTCTCAGCCAACTACAGTCAGCCAACTGTCCAAAGTATGTTCAGCTGTAAGCAATCTGGTTGTTTCTGTACCTCACTTCGGTTTTCTGTAGGTCATTTTCTTTTTGCTGTGCATAAATATCGTCTGATCACGTGGCAGTCCCTAAGTCACTCTGAACCCATTTTGGCTCATGGGGTACCTAATTCATGAATCATTCTTTGCTCAATTAACTCTGTTAAATTCAATCTATTGGGAGTTTTCTTTCAACACTTCTAACAGGGGAGCACCCCCATCTTTGTTGTTCTTATTCCAAGTACAACTTTTTCAAGTATTTTTTGAATCATTTGTTTGAATTTTCTTTTCCTAGTCACTTATAAGTCTTTCATTTCAGATAGTCCTCCACTACCTGAATACATGGTGGCACAGTAATTCCCTTTACTTTTCATGATTTTTCTCTTTCTCTCTCTGTTCCTTTTGGGCAATATTTCTTCCTTTTCAGTTGCAATCTTAAATCACAGTTTTGATCCTCTTTCTACCTATTCTCTCTGGACCAGCCACAACATCAGTGATTTTCAACCTGTGTGTCAGGAGAAGATCTTAGGTGTGCCAAGAAAAATTGTAAAGATCATTAATTAAATTATTTTTAAAAGAAGCTCAAAGCAGAGTGAGTCTATTCTTTTTTGTACTCCTTTTTTTGAACATAATTTAAGTGTGCCATAGAAGTTTAACTATATGTTCAAATGTCCTGAGTGATAAAAAAGGTTGAAAAACACTGCTCTAGATACTCACACTAGCTTCAATTCCAGCCTACACACATGCCTTGCTCACGTGTGTGCATACACATTCCCTCACGCACACGATCTGGAAAACCAGAACCTGAGAATACAGTTACCCTTTATTTCTTATATATAAAATGACTCCCTCTTCTCTAAAACTCTTTCGATGCATCTGATTTTCTTACACTTGGTTTGCTAAATTAATAAAGCCCTCCCATAATTCAGGTAACAACTATTCTTTATAAATAAACATCAGTAATGGAGTACAGTGTTGATAAGTGAGTAACCCCTTCTTTTTCATTGCACTTGTTACATTTGGACTAGTCCTTTATGTTAATGTCAGAATTAAATGAAAGTTAGGGAACAAAACAGAGAATAATATAAGGAAATTCAGTAAGTACAGTCACATTTACATTCTTCCTGTCAATTGTATTTGAACTCAACTCTGCTAAGTTTTATGTGGTTCTTAAAAGTTTCTTATTAAAAGAAAATCTGCTTGGATTTTTGTTTATGTACAATACCAAGGTTGGAACTGTGCATTCCTAACAGAAGTTTTAATGAATTAACTGGCTAAAGCACTCACAGTAATCCCTGACACCTTGTAAGTGTTCTGCACGTGCAAATTCGTAAAATAATATTTTATAAACTTTATAAGTGTTTTCACATGAGGAAGGGTAGTTTAATGAAGTATGTGATTTACTTTAACAGCTATAGAACAGGAATCTAAGCTGTAAGTTTGCTCATCGATGTTCTCCTGTTCTATCTTATGTAACATATGATCTTCAATATTACATTTTCATGATCTACACTAGATTTGCATTATGACCTTTTAAAATGTCAACTGTTACAGATACATACTTGTACATGAAGCCCTATGTACTGAATCCAGGTATAGAAAATGCATCACTCATGCCACAGAAGAATTATTTTTTTTTTGAGACACTTGTCACCCTCGGTAGACTGCCGTGGTGTCACACAGCACCTCCAATTCTCTTGCCTCAGCCTCCTGAGTAGCGGGGACTACAGGCACCTTCTACAATGCCCAGCTATTTTTTTTTTGTTGTTGTTGTAGTTTGGCCGGGGCCAGGCTTGAACCCGCCACCCTTGGTATATGGGGCTGGTGCCCTACTCACTGAGCCACAGGAGCCTCCTGAGAAGAATTCTTTATGAAGAAAATTTACCTTTGAGTTCTTGTAAGTAACAGTATCTGCTAGTGAGGCAGCTAGTCCTTGAAGTCTTTGATACTGGTTCAAAGATATATAAGGAACTAGAACCACAATTTTAATCAACACACTGCTTCTTTCATCAAGTAAGTTTCACTTCTAAAACTCCATCAAGTAAGTAAACAGTATGCTTAATGATATGGTTGATTTAAATTCTGGCCATGTTGTAACATCAACCCAGTTGGCAGTAACAGTTCAAGAACCAGCATTGGTCTGCAGAACACACTTTTGAGTAGAGTTGCATTAGAATATTTATTAGAACATTTAGAATAAGTCATTTAAAAAGTTTGCTTCTTAAATAAGGCAAAATATGAGTAAATGTGTGCTAGGTATGGCAATACATAGTTTTTAATGATGATTCACTCAATACAACATGATTGTTCATAAATAGGTTTGCCAAATATAGCAAATAAAAATACAAGATATCCTGTTAAATTTGATATCAGTTAAATAACAAATAATTTGTATAGGCAAATCTATACACAAAACTTGGAGTTAACTTATTAGAATTGCCTTATTGTGATATTTTAAGTTGTCAATGGCCACAAAAAAATGTCTTTTTTTTTTTCCTCCAAATCTCTGACTTTACTTTCCTGGATTGCCAAGAAAGGTTAGTTGGGTAGTGTTAAGAGTTGAGAATGGTGGGTAAATTTTGAAAACTTTCATGAGAAGAAATTTTGTTTTATATCCATTAATCTTGACATGGCAGGTAAGTAAAGAAATTTTTTTCCAATTTTATTCAAGCATGAAATGACAAAGCTGATAGACAATTGAAGCAAATGGCATTTTTGTTTGCACAGTGAGTTTTGGGGATGTTATTAATAACCATGTTACCTTCATTAATTATAAGAGCTTTATTTCTTCCACTGGGTCTAGAAATAGATAATATACTTTAAAATTTACTTTCATTTAAAAAATTCATTTGAATGAAATATGAAACATAGAAACTTGAGCATGATGTAATCTGATGTAATCTCATGGGTCATCAATTAATTAGAACTGAGGACAGACAGAAATAAAAAGAGACCATTTTAACTAAGAACATCTACTATGTGCTAGACTATTTCACATATATTTCATTATAAAGTCATTATAATGCATAGATTGTAAATGGGCCGGTACTTGGATTGAAGCCAGGTGTGCCTTCTTTCTAATCTGTACTTCATACCATCCTTCTCCCAGGGGCTTCTTCTAGGTGAGAGCTGCAGTGGGTTTCCGGTCACTGCTGACACCAGCCAGGGTCTTCCTGTCCCTACCTCATCCCTACAAGTATTTCACTATGACCCTTAATATATTCTGTGTTCATGGTTTACGTATTTCTCTGTATCTTCAAATTACTTATTTCAATATTATCTTTGAGTATACTCTTGAGAAATAAATTAAGTTCTCATGGAAATCTTACAGAAGAAGAATCTGGGGCCAAGTGACCAGTCTGAGCTAACGTTATCAGTTAGAGCTAAAGCCCAGAATATCTAACTCTCTTAAAAAAACAACAGCAGTGACAATGCTTTCCTTAATGAGATTGTCTTTACCTTTTATTTTAAACAGTTTTTATTATGAAGAAATGTGATTGGTGAATTATCAGTAAGTGAACACATTCATATATACTTTTGCCCACATGAGGAAATAAAATTACTAAAATACCGGAAGCTTCTGTGTATGCTCTCTTGATTCCTATTCATCTTCTCCAAAATAACCACTATCCTGATATTTAAGTCCATAGATTTGCTGCTCTTGAATTTGAACTTTTTTTTTTCTGTGACAGAGTCTCACCTTGTCACCTTTGGTAGAGTGCCCTGGCATCATAACCTCAAAGTCTTGGGCTTAAGTTATCCTCTTGCCTCAGCCTCCTGAATAGCTGGGACCATAGGCGCCTACCACAATGCCCAGCTATTTTTTAGAGAGGAGGTCTTGCTCTGGCTCAGGGTGGTCTCCAACTCCTGAGCTCAGGCAGTCCACCACCCCTCAGCCTCCTAGAGGGATAGAACTAAAGGTGTGAGCCACCTCGCCTGGCAGCTTTGAACTTTTCATAAATGGAATTATACACTACATTTTGGTCTTTATTTGTTAAGAATGCCATAATGAAATACTGTAGGGACCTTATAAACAACAGGTGTTTCTTTCTCATAGGTTTGACATCTGAAAGTCCAGGATCAAGGCACTGGCAGACTCTGTGGCTGCTTAGGGATTTCTTCCTGGTTTATAGATGGCACCTCTCTGCTGTGTGGCAGGGTCAGGGCGGCTCTCTGGGGCCTCTTCTGTAAGGGTGTTAATCCCTTTCATGAGGACTCTGACTTCATGAACTCCTCACCTACTCAAAAGGCCTACCTCCTATTACCTTTATCTTAGTGCGGAGGATTTTAACAGTTACATTTGGGGGGGCACATAAATATTCAGCCCTGTTGTAATATTATTTGAAAATTGCTTCTTTTACCCAACACATTTGTGTGATTTATCCATACTGTTGCATGTGGCTGCAGTTTATTCATTTAATTGCTGTGTAAAATTCCTCTTGCAGGAATTTACCACCTTTAGTAAATCTATTATACTATTATCAACTTTGACCTCCTATAAATGACGTAGCCTGGAACATTTCTGTGTCTTTGGGGGTGTGATAGATACATTTTTGTTGATTTTATATTTAGGAGATGATAGGGTGGATGAGTTAAAGTTGCTGTAAGAAAAAAGGCACAAACTGGGACAATGCTTAGCTTTTGAATTTGCTTTTAAATTTTAGGACTCGTTAAAAATAAAATCCTTTTTGGCATGAGGGGATGTTATCTTATAGAGTAATTGGGAGAGAATTGATACTTTTATAATGTTTAGATTTCTGACTCATGAACACGAGTTATCTCTACATCTATTTATTTATTTAACAGTGCCTTAAGTTTTCTCTGCAGAGAGCTCATATGTCTGGCACTGAATTTATTTCTGGGAAGTTAACATTTTTTTATACCATTGTATAATTTCTGTTTAAATCCTTCTGTTTTCTAACTTATTCTTCCTGGTTTATTGAAACACAGTTACTATGTGTATATTGACCTTATATTTAGCACACTTGCTTAAGGTTAATTCTCATAGTTTCCTTGAAAATTATTTTGGAATTACTATATATACACACATTTGGTTGGCAAAACATTGATAGTTATATATCTTTCCTTATAAATGTCATTTCTTTCTCTTCGCTTATTTTAATGGCTATGTCCACCATGCAAAGTAGAAGAGATGTCATGATTTTCTCTTATTTCTTACGTTAAATATTTCAGTATGTCATCATCAGGTACAATGTCTGCTGTAGGGCTTTTATATATATCCTTTATCAAATTGAGAAAGTTCCCTTTACCAAAATTATTATTTTTTTGCATCTATTGCAATTATTCTATTGTCAGATTTAGAAAAAAGCTCCTTTGGTGTTCCACATGTGATGAGAAAAGAATTTCTGTAGGCCAAGATCAGGCTATCAAAGTATAAGTTTATTTTATATTTTAGAAGGGAGACAGGGAGTGAGAGAAGGGGGAGATAGATAATGGAGAGAGAGAGAGAGAAAAGAGAGCAGGGAGATGGTGGTGGCATCCCAAAGAAAGATTAAAATGAACGCCTCTGTGCTGAGGTCCAGCGGATAGCTGAATTTCAGGAGGACCAAAAGTAATAGCAGCTGAATTGAATTAACAAGGTCTTTGAATGTGCGTGCTGTATCCATTTTTCCTCCCTGTGGTTGAAGACAGACCTTTGTCTAGCCTTCCCAGTCCAGAGGCCTGGTTGTTCCTATTTCATTCTTCCTCTGAGACACTCAAGAGTCACTAGAGGCTTAAAGAAAAACCTTCTAAAAGATAAAGGAGCTGGGGACATGTAAAGAGAAATGATTTACATTTCCTTTTGGTCTGGTGGTCTCCTCCCTGGTTTGTGAAAACACAAATTCACAGGCGTAGGGGAGGGGCTGCAACCTATAGAAAGAAATCAGGCAGACGGGCAGATAGATTGTAGTTCTTACTGAAAAAACTATGTGCTAATAATTTTTCTCTTATTTTGCCATAAGCACGACCATTCTTATGTGTATTATTTTCTTTCTCTGCACTGTTAGTGAATGGTGAATTATATTTATAGATTTCCTGCCTTGTGTCTTATCTAACTTGGTTTTGACGTATTATTCTTTTTGTGTTACAACGTATTCAGTTTGTTAATATTTTTTTTTAGGATTTTTCCATATTGTTCTTGGAGGAGCTGGCCTGGATTTAGATATTCTTAACATTCGTATAATATCCTTTGCAGGGATTCATGCCAAGTTTGTGCTGAATTTATAACAAATTGAGAAATAAGATCTTATTTCTATTTTCCAGATGAGATTGGGTAAGAATGGTATTACACCTCCCTAAAGGGTTTCATATGATTCATCAATAAAAGCAATTGCATTTATGATTTTACATGTGGAATGCTTTAAATTATCTCTTCAATTTCTTTAATAGATACATTAGGTTTCAGATTTTGTTAAATTGTGTTACTGTGAGAATTTGTCTACTTTATTTAAAATTTTACTGTCAGGAGCATAAACTTCTTTATAATATCATTTTATTGTATCTGTCAACAGAAAAGAAGCCAAACTCTGTAAAATAATTTAAAGACATTTATTCTCATACCCTTGTTGGGAGGCCAAAAGTGTCCCCCGCCTCTTCCTCCTCTCTTCCTGAAACAAAAAACACAAAAGACCTAGTTAGCTGCACACCTGAAATTTGTGCCAAAGGACTCTAACCCACCAATGCCCCCTCCGCCCCCACTGCATCTGCGCAAAGTGTGAAATTTGCCTACACACCTAGGGCCCCATATAAAAAGCATCCCTAACTGACCCTCCACCCCAGCAGATGCCATTTTAGCCTTGCCTAGGCAGGTCTTTGTTCCCTTTCAGTAACCTGGCCTGAACCTCTCTGCTCTCAATCTCATCTCAGGACACCTCCATACCACCTTTCATACTGAGCATGAAGAAGAAGGCTTGAGCAAATGGACTCACTGTGATTGAGTTACTGTTTGGTTTTACACATTTTAGGGAGACAGGAATTACATGTAAAGTTACAAGCCAAAACATGGAAGACATATGTTGGTTTGACCAAATAGGTGGGATATTTCAAAGCTGGTGCTTATAGCTTATAGGTGGGTTTAAAGACTCTTTGTTTTGTAATTGGTTAATGAAACTTTGTCTATAGGCATGGAATGTTTTAAGTCATTAGAGGCAGTCCCCAAGTTACAAATATGTGACTTATGTACAAATTCACAATTACAAATGGAGGCTATTACAGTAAGTCTGAGTTATAAACATGCAACTGATGTTATATTTGCACTTATGAACAAAGGCTATTGCAGGTAATAGGTAAATGTACCTGTTTCCAATTTACATGCAAATTCACCTTAAGAACAAACCTGTGGAACCTATCTTGTTCATAACCCAGGGACTGCTTGTATGAAATAAGAAAGTATGCAATCACAGTCAAGCCACTGGAGATACGCAGCCTCAAATCATATTGATAGATTCAGGTTACCGACATACCTAGGAAAGATCTCTTTCCTGGAAAGCATGTCCCTCCCAGGAAACAGTGAATGGACCCATCCAGCCCCCCCAACCTTGTCCTATCTATCTACCCAGCTAAAACTATGGACAGAACAATCTTGGTGGTCCTAACCCTTTAAATCTCGGTCCACTGTAACCCACATGTGGATTTCTCCCTAGTCAAGAATCTCACCCCACCTGCTCTCCAGGTGGAATAAATGCCACTTTAATTGCATGAATTGGATTTCTGTCTATCTGCTGTTTCGATTCTTGGAATAATTTTATCCTTGGGTCAGGAACCTTTCCTATGGTGCCTGTGACTCCCTGGGCAAAAGCCCCTTTGTGGAGCTGAAAATACACCCTACCGAACCTAACCAAATGGACCCTTACTCCCGTAAGACGAAGAGAACCGGTACACTCTCTGACATAACCTACCATTCAACCACTTCATACTAAGGTGATTCCCTTATCCAAAAACTTTTTCTTCACTTCTTTCCTCTTCCTGTTCCTACTTGTTTCTACTTTACCTCTTCCTCTCCTAGCCTCTGTTCATGCTCTTTGGTATTTTTATATGATCTCTTGGCTCCTTTTACAGACAGGCAGAGGTTGACTCCCCTCTGCCCCTGTCCTGCCCCCTTGGTACCCTATTGTGGGTCCAACTCCCTCTGGCTAGTTAAGGTCATGTACAGAGGCCAAGCCCTCTTTTGACTGAAGTTATAAGCGGAGAGTCCGGGTAACCTCCTGACGCCAGTCTCGCCAGCCCTACCGTGGGTCTGGATTACTTTTGGCAGTTCAGCGAACCAGGTTCACTCATCTAGAATCTTCCTGGAGGTCTAGATTTGGCTGACAACCATACGCAGAGGGAGCCCTCTCTGGTTGCAATCTTGGTCCTTTTATTGCAATCTCAGTCCTTTTATTCCTTCTTTTTCCTTTGAAAGTTCCCTTTATTTTCTGCTCATAGCCTCTTCCTGTTAGCTTTAATCTCATTTATTTTCTTCCTCCAGTTTTTACTATGGGCACCACTCAGTCATGGATGCCCCCTTCTTTGCCTGTGACCTGCCTTCTAATTAACCTCAAACCTCTACGTCTTTACCCTGACCTCAACCCTAAACGCCTCATTTTTCTATGTAATACTGCTTGGCCTACGTACAAACTTGGCAATGGTTCACATTGGGCTAACCATGGCACCTTCGATATCTCAATTCTCACTGATCTCAAAAATTACTGTCACAAATTAGACAAATGGTCAGAGATTCCTTACATTCATACATTTCTTATACTCCAAAATATTCCTTCCCTGTGTTCGTCCTATGAACCCTCTCGAACTCTCTGTGCATGAATACCTCTGAATTTTTTGGACTCCTCTGACTTTCCATTGTCTTCTTTCAATCCAGGAGATAACCAGCCCCCTTGACTTCCTCCCTATAGGCAAACTTCCACTCCTCCCCTCACCTCTCCAACTTCCACCCTTCCCCATCCCAATTCCCGTACCCACCACAAGAGAATGGTGAATCTGGGATGGGAAAAAACATGCCAAACCCAATTTCCCCACCCTATACTAGGTATGGCCACCCCTTTAGACCTCCTACTTTCAAAATACCTACCCCTTATACCTCCTCCAAGAGGCTGCAGGAACAGAAGGCATTGTCAGGGCTCATGTTCCATTTTCTGTCTCAGACCTCTCCCACATAAATCAAAGATTAAGCTCATTTTCTACAGATCCCACAAAATACTCTCAAGAATTTGGATATCTAACTCAAACATATGATTTAACCTGGCATGATTTATATGTTATCCTCACTTCCACTCTAACTCCAGAGGAAATAGAGGAAGTCTGGACTCAAGCCCACATTTACGCTGAAGACCTATGCAGAATAGAGCAAAGTCTACCAGAGGGCACTAGGGCTGTTCCCCGGGAGAACCCCAGTTGGAATTACCAAACTGATGCTGCTAGGATCTGCCTTCTTAACCACATTGTCCAGTGTCTCTTAGAGGGACTGAAAAAAGCAGCCCATAATGTTGTCAGTTATGATAAGTTAAGAGAAATTACCCCAAAACAGGATGAAAATCCTGCCCAGTTTTTGGCTTATCTTAATGAAGCTCTTGGGTGACATACTACCCAATCCCCAGAGAGCTATGGAGGCAGACTCATTGTTAACATGCATTTTAACTCCCAGTCTACACCTGACATCCAGAAAAAAAACTCCAAAAATCCTCCCAGGACCCTCAAATCTCTCAGCAAGATCTTATTAACCTGGCTTTTAAAGTTTTTAATAATTGCAAGAATGTTTTAAAAGGCAGCGGCTCTCAAAATTCCAGCTATTGGCTTCTGCCATTAGACAAAACCCGGCAGTTTCTCAGAATTCCCCGGGGTACTCTACACAAACTAGATTTCCTCCAAGACTGTGTTTTAAATGCAGCAGGACAGGTCACTGGGCAAAACTATGCCCAAAGCCAAACCCTCCTCACAAACTGTGTCCAGCTTGCAGAAGGCCTCACCGGAAGTTTAACTGGCCAAGTTCTGAGAATTCGGTTCGCAGACATCCCAGAATGGAGCTGAATTCTGCCCAGGTTCTCCTAAGAACCTGGTTCGTGGATGCACCCAAAATGTGAATTTCCCAACCTTCTGGGTCTAGCTCTTGAAGATTCACAGTTCCTAGAGGATCAGAGTACCCCTGGATAATTACAAAGTCTAAACTCTAGAGGATTTTGCTAGTGGAAGGTAAGCTAATTTCTTTTTTAATAGACATGGGAGCAACTTTTTCCATGCTGCCCTCTTATAAAGCTCCTTTAGAACAGACAGACATCTCGATGATGGGTATTGATGGAAATATAATCCACCCCCATGTTACTCCACCTTTATGGAACACATTTTCTGGATGCTCTTTCTTGAATTTATTCCATATTATTCCCTCATGTAATGTTCCTCTACTAGGTAGAGATATTCTCTCAAAATTGCAAGAAACCTTGATGATTTCTGCTGGTCCCCAACTCTTACTACCCATCCTGCTTCTCTCAACCCCCTCCCCAACAACTCCTCCATTCTCTCAATCTGACCTCCCTGTAGATCCTATTGTAACACTATACCAGTTACCAAATGTTTCTCTTTTTGCCTTACCTAATCCTGAAGACACCTGGTTTATTGATGGCAGTTTGTTAAGCCCACAGCTGACTCCATTGCCAAGGCAGGTTTTGCTATTATGTCTTCTTCCCACATTATCACCTGGGTTACTCTGCCCCCAGGCACTTCCTCCCAACAAGCAGAACTCTTAGCACTCACTAAAGCCTTACAACTCCACCACGCAGCCGTATGGCAAGAAAGGGGATTCATTACCACCCAAGGCTCCTCTATAATCAATGCCACAGTCATTAAAGACATCCTAAATGGAGCTACACTTACAAAGGAAATTGCCATTATTTACTGTAAAGGTCACCACATTATTCCTAGATTTGGTCTCCCCGGCTCCTCTATTGAGAGTGACAACAGCCCGACTTTCATTAGCCACATCACCTCCCAAATCTCACAAGCACTAGGAATTCAGGGGCATCTCCATGTGCTTTACAGACCTCAATCACCAGGAAAAGTAGAACAGATGAATAGCATCCTTAAACAACATCTCACAAAATTAGTACTCCAACACAAACAAGATTGAATTAAGCTCTTCTCCATCACCTTATTCCACATTCGCTCCATCCCTTGCAAACCCCTCCTTTATAGCCCTTTTGAAATAATGTGTGAAAGAACTATTATTCTAGACCGTGGCCCTCCCCCAGACTCTATCATAGGAGACTATTTTCCCATTCTCCAGGAAACTAAACACAAACTTAGAAAAATAGTCAATCAGCTTTTACCCCAACCCTCAGCAGAGAAAGTCATAGATCAATTGGCAGGCAACGAGTTCTCCTCAAATCTCCCTTACACTGTAAAACTTTATCTCCTCATTGGACAGGTCCTTACACAGTTCTTTACAGCACCTCCATGGCTGTTCACCTTGTGGACCCCCCAGTTTGGATTCACCAATCCTGAATAAATCTGTGTCCTACAGAAAAACTTCCAATGCTGAAGAACCATCACTGGAAGTTTAAAGTACTGTCCCCCTCCACCTTAAACTCACTAGGATCCCTGAAGAATCCACTTCCTAATAAATGTGTAACATTCATCCCCAATTTTTTTTTTCTCTATAACTTTTCTCAGGATGTCTGGCTACTCTCATACATGCAAAGTTGGAACGACCTCCTCGAAGCCTCTAAAAATCTGTGGCTACAGAGCACCTTCCAAGATTTTCTCCCTGAAGAAACCCAATTTTATTCTTCCTTCTTTTTTTCCTTATGGCTACCCCCCTTGTCCTCTACCTATCGACCTCAACTGATGATAAAATCACTAGTTATAATACTTCTCATTCTCAGTTACAGATCAGCAATTCTTTGCTTTATCTCTTGATTTATTGAGCAGTCACCCAAAAACTGCTCATATCCTCACCTTTCTGAATACCAGCGAACTCAGACTGAAAATCCAGAAGTATTCCTGTAACCATCACTCCCCATTCCCCTCCCATTTTTTCTTTTTACAGATAGTCCACTCAGCCCCCTCCTCCTGCAAGAAGCAGCCTGAGAGAAGCCAAGCCCATCACCTGCCTCCTTATAATAGATTTGGAAGTTGAGAATGATAGAATTGGGTTACCAATCCACCCAGGAAAGATCCCTTTCCTGGAAAGCTTGTCACTCCCAGGAAATAGCGAACAGACAAATCCAGGGCCCCTAACCTTGTCCCACCTACCTGCCCAGGTAAAACTATGGACAGAACAAACCTGGCAGTCCTAACCCTTTAAATCCCAATCTGCCATTGCCCATGTGTGGATTTCTCCCTAGTCAGGAATCTCACCCCATCTACACTCCAGGTAAAATAAATGCCACTTTAATTGCATGATCTAGATCTCCATCTTCCTTTCATCTCGAATCTCAGAATGAAATTATCCTTGAGTCCAGAATCTTTCACATGTTATGTGTATTGAGAATCTGCAGGTTTATCTCTTAAAACCTTAGGTCTGCTAATGAGTTACAGAGAAAATCTACCAGAGAGGAGGGGGACATGATGAGGCATGTCTGACCTCCCTTCTCAAGGCCAGCAAATGAGTTTTAGGCTACTCCCTTGGCTAAGAGGGGGTCCATTTATTCAGTTATTGGAGAATCTTCAGATTTTATTTTAGCTCACATATCTTAAGGTCTGTATTATCTGATAATCCATATTGGCAGTAAAGAAGGAAGGTATGTTCTAGAATTTATTCCTGTTATTTGTAATTTCTCATTCTCTCATTTCCTTTTGACCAGTTTACCTGTGGATTATCAATTTTATTGGATTTTACAAATATAGTAGAACTTCAATTGTTGGCACCTCCCTGCAATGACCACCTCCTTAAGTTGACTTAATTTGCATAGACCAAACATGCACCATATATACTTAATGGAAGATGACCTCTATATATTGGCCACCACTATTACATATTGCCAACTTGGACCATGACATACAATACTAATTTACCCTCTATAACTTGACCAGTTGAGCCCACTGTACACTAAGGGTAGAAGGTGTGGGCTTTACTCATTAATTATATATATATATATATATATTTTTTCTCTTTAGTATAAGTTCTTTGTTCATGTTTTATTAGAACCATGTGTTGGATTATGCTTAACATCCAATTGTTTATCATGTGTTGTGCAGGATTCTTTTCAACATGAAGAACTGGTCTGAATTATGGATACATCTTACAATTACTGAAAAAAATTACAGTCAAGACATGATGGCTCAAAGGAAAGAACTCAAAGAACTGACATTTAAGAAAAAGACTGATCTTCTACATTTTCTGGAAAGCAAAGGACAAAGAAACACAGCAGAACATTTTGATGTTAGCAAGACCACAATTAGCCACATCCAAAAAGATAAACATGAATACTTAGAGAGATAAGAGATGGTAAGGAAAGCAAGGCCTATAACAGAAAAGGAGAAAAATTTACCTGGAAGAAGTCAATAAAGTCACCTTAAGCTGGTTCAAACAAGTGAGGGTAGTTAAAGACCAAATCTTTGTGCTTATGATCCAAGAAGTTGCTAAAAATTTGCACCAGAATTCAGAGTGGCAGACTTCTAAGCATTCAGTGGTTGCCTTAAGAAATTTAAACTGCATAATGAGATCTTCTAGAAAACCTTGTGTGGTGAATCCAATGAAGTTCCAGTAGAAATTTAGAAGAGTTCATCATAAAGTTTACCAGAGGCTTTACCAGAGGTTTAAAAGATGATGACATCTTTATCGCTGAGGAGAGTGGACTCTTTTTCAGCACGATGCCTGACAGGAGCCTCCTGGAAAAATACTCAGGTATGCTGAGGGGTGTAGCCAGTGTAAGAAGACTACAAAACAGACCAAGATTGACTCCTTTTGTTTTTTCAGACAGAATGTTTATATCATGAAAACCGTAAATGAATTGATTTTGTATGATACTGTGTGTGTGTTTTTATTGTTTTGATTATGTAAGATTTTGTATGATATTCTCCAATAAAAGCTGTACAGGAAGTAAAGTATATGTAGTATCAGTATAGTAGGCCTAGTGCCTTATGTTGACCACCTCCGTATGTTAAGTGGTTTGTTGTAGTCTCTCGGGTGGTCACCTTACAGAGGTTCTACTGTAATTGATTTTGCTCTTCATTATTCCACTTCTCTTTATACACTCTGATCTTATCCTTTGTCGTTACTTCTCCTCTACTTCATTTTTAGTGTGTGGTATTTTTTGTTTTGTTTTATTTTGCCAGTGTCTTGAAATGTAAATTGGGTCACTGATGGACTCTCCTCTTTTCAATTTTTGCATAAAGCCAAACATTTCTCTGTACACACAGCTTCAGCTACATCCAAGTTTTGTTATCTTATCTTTCCCTATAACTCAGTTCAAAATTTTTTCTAATTTCCATGGTAATATTGTTTTACCTATGAATTATTTAAAACTGCTGGGATTTATTTTTCAAAAGATTGGAATTTTCTTGTCAATATTTTGTTCTTAATTTCTCAGTAATTTTGTTATTTTCATTGTAGTGTCTTTATTTGCTTCAAACCTTCAAAATTTGATGAACCTTGCTTTATGGTTCAGTAGGTAGTCAATTTCAGTAAATGTTTCATACATAGCTAAAAAAATGTGTCTGTAGTATCATGCCATCTTTAATGTATGTTAATTAGATCAAGCAGGTCAATGGTGGACTTCGAATCTTCTAAGTATTTATTAATTATTTTTCCTCTATTTGTTCAACTCCTTACCAGGAGATATGTGTTAAATTTCCTATTGTATTTGGGGATTTAACTTTTTCTTTTTATTGTGTGAATATTTGTTGAAGTTATTTTGAGGCTGTATAATTAGTTGCCTACATTTAGAATTTTTTTGTCTTACTAGTGATTTGATCATTTTATCATTATGAAGTTTTCTTCTTTTTCTCTGTTCTTGTTCCTTTAGTATTTACTTTGTTTTGAATTAATTATAGCCACACCAACTTCCCTTTTCCTTCATTTTACTATTATATTCCATATCCTAGTATTTATGGTATATGTGTGTTTAAGTGGCATAAACTTATGTTTTGAAAAATTTTAAGCCTGGTCTGACAATCTGCATCTTTTTGTGTGTGTTTGTTTTATTGACATTAGTATAGCTTACCTACAAGAAAGCTCATCACTTTCTGAGGCACCACAGTCTAAAAGAATCTGTAGGTAAGAAGTGTCCCTTTACCAATTTTAACTCTCACTTGAGATATTTTCAACAACCCTTGAGGGTTCTCCTCAGCAGTTACAATTCTCACTGAGTTTTTCCCCAGAGACTCCTGCCTGATAGAGAGGGTCTTTGTCTCTTCAGCACTAGGAAACTGAGGAAAATCCCAGTGTGCTCTAGTTTTTGGCCCATCTTTTAGCCACCCAGCCCATGTAGTGTGTAACTTCAGATTTCATCAGTTGCCTTGTGGTGGAAGTGGCCTGTCAAGTTTTCCTTCTGTCTTTCCAGTGTGTCCCAACTACTAAAGGCTTTGCTGGTTTCTCCTTGCTGGCAACAGCCCTCCCGAAGCCAGGGCAGATCCTTGGCCTAAAGCTCTGCTCAGAACCCCTTCGAGAAACCAAGGACAGGGCAGCGGTGGATGCTCAGCTCACCTTTGAAGGTTTCTCCTTACTCTGGAACTTCTGTCCCTCTAGTTCTTGTGGGAGGTGCTTTCAAAATACATGCAATATGATTTTATAATGTAATGAGTTGTTTTCATCAGGTCCATAAGATGGCTATGAACTAGTCCATGTATTCCATCTTATCTAAAATCAGAAGCAAGTGTGTATTTCTTATCCTAATCCTTTATCTGGAATTTTTATTCCATTTAAACTGAACAAAAGGACACATAATTGTTTTTAGATCTTCCTTCTTTCTCTATGCTATTTGCCCCACTTGTTTAATATCTTACTTCTCTTACCCTTTGCCTTCTTTTAGATTATGTAAGTATTTCTTTATTATTTAAAAATATTTGTTTATGACCACATGAGAGTAAAACACAATTAAATTCAAGTGGGGACAAGGAGGAATAAGGGAAAAGGGAAGAAGGGAGGACTTGCGGGATTAGTAAGCTCTCACCTAATGAGCACAATATAAGAGTATATGGCACATCCCCTGGGTGAAGGGCTCAACTACAACTTGAACTTTACCTAATAAATGCAAACAATGTAACCTAATCATTTTAGGTTATAAATACCCTCATATTAATCAGAAATATATAAAAAAATTTGTTCTAGTTCTATTGTATTGATAGTTATATGTGCTTGCTTTTTCTATTTTTTCGAGTTACCCTAGGGATTGACACATATTCTTTTATGACATTTTGAAAAATATAAGGAACCTAATAAACTTAACAATATTCATTCTCCACCAACAACTTATTACTCTGTTTGAATTCCTTTAAAATGTAAATCCCTCAATATTATTTTTGTTGTATTTCCTAACATGGATATAGATTTTTACACATATTTATCTATTCCATTGCTTTTCATTGCATCTCTGAGCTGCCATCTGGGAACATTTTCCTTCTGTCTAAATTTAATCATTAATATATACATTAGTGCAGGTCTGCTGATGACAAATTATTTTACTTTTTGTTTGTCTGAAAATGTTCCTACTCCATTTTCAGTTTTAAGCGATGTTTTCTTGGGATATAGTATTCTTGACTGGCAGCTATTTATTTTCCAGCAGTTTGAAAATGTTTTATTGTGATCTGGTTTCCTGTTTTTTTTATCTAAAAGTTAGATATCAATCTTATTTATTTTCTTTTGAAGGTGAGTGAGTGTCTTTTTCATTAGATGATTTTACATTTATTTTTGTCTTTGGTTTTCAGCAGTTTTAGTAGGATGTGCCTAAGCATAGCATTTTTGGTTTTTGCTTGTTGAATGTTTGTATTTATCTTACATAGGATTAGTAAAACTTTTAAAATTAATTGATTGATATCTTGATATCAGTTTTGAAAAATTCTCAGTCATTTCTCATATATTGCTTTGCTCCATTCATTTTATTTTTATTTCTAGAAACCCAACTACTGATATTATAGAACTTTCACACCCAAGGCATGTCTAGACTGATTTTAAAAGCAACCAATGAATTTTTACTTTGAAGATCTCAGTTATTGTATTTCTTTAGTCTTAGAATTTCATTAAACATTTTTAAAATAGTTTAATTTACATGCCCAACTACTCTATCTTGTTTTTTAATTATTTGAATGTATGAGGCCTCACAAGTTCTCAAACTTGCCACTGTAAACTAACACTGGCAGCACTGTACAAACAACTCATTAAGATTTTATAACCTTGGCATATCAGTGTCTCACAGTTGTGTTTGTGTCAATGTGTGGCATTGTCTTGTTGGTGGCAGTCATTATTGTTGTTGGATATTTTTACATGCCATCATGAAAATGTTGGAGCTTGAATTTATAAATTTCTTGTTAAACTTGGCAAAGGGAAAGTGAAATTGGGAACATATTAGTCCAAGTTTATGATGATAATGCCATGAAAAAATGGTAGTGTACAAATGGATTAAATAGTTTCCTGAGGGGAAAGAAAGCATCACTGATAAAGAGAGGGCAAGCAGATAAACAATAAAATCATTGCAAAAATTCATTGAATTGTGAGTCAAAATCATTAGCCAACTATGAGAAGTAGAGCAAACCAAGTATACATTTATGGAGAAACAGCAAATAAAATTGTAAAAGAAAATATTGACCAACTCATGGCTCTTGCTTCGTGACAGTACTAGCTGCTCATAGGACACAATCTATGTGGGCATTTTTAGCTAGTAAACAAATAATTGTATTGGAACACCCTCCTTACTCACCTGATTTGGCCCCCCTGTGACTTTTTCTTTACCTGAAGATCAAGGAAACATTGAAAGAAAAACATTTTGATGGCATTCAGGAAATCAAAGGTAATAATACTTTGATAACAGTTTTGATGGTCGTTCCAGAAAAAGAATTCCAAAATTGCTTTGAAAGGTTGGCTAGGCACTGGCGTCAGTGCATAGCTTCTCAATGGGGAATACTTTAAAGGTGACTCTAGTAATATTCAGCAGTGAGGTATGTAGCACTTTTTCTAGGATGAGTTCATGAACTTAATTGTCATACTTCATATTCTGGAGCATATCAACTATGGTTATTCTATGTCCTTTGGTGATAATATCAATAAATTTCATGGATGAAGTTCTATTGTCTACTATTCCTCTTGGTTTCTGTCATCTCGTTTTCTTGTTATTTTTAAGTCTTGACAGGCCTCATTTAGGTAAATTCTAGAGACAATTTGAGCTTCTGAATGATCTTGTGATCCCCTTACTGTTTTTACTCTTCCTCCTATTAGGCATTTAGGCTCCATGTTTAGAAACCCTAAGTCATCTTAATCTGGTTAGGACCTGAGACGATTGGGGTGGGCTCTTGTCTTTGGGTACTTTATTTTTTGAGACAGAGTCTCACTTTGTTGCCCTTGGTAGAGTGCCATGGCATCTCAGCTCACAACAACCTCAAACTCTTTGGCTCATGTGATCCTCTTGCCTTATTTTGGTTCTCTTACTCTTAGAGTGTAACCTTTCATTGTTCTGATTGTGAGTCTGGAATATAGAAATGGCTCTTTTTTATATCCTAAACTCCAGGTTTTCCCCTTGAGCTGCAAACTACTGAGTAACTTGGCCTCTTACTCCTTTTAAAATTGACAAATTTGGAGGAGGGGGAAGATGGCTGACTAAAGTCAGATTTCATCAGACACTCCTGTCCAGAGGGGGAGATGATGGTCAGAAAGAACCTAATAAAGCTGAAGATTGGAAACTAAGCTGAGAGAGAAGATTGATAACTGCATGTCATCCCTGCTGAGGCAAGTTGCTACTCAAATGAAGCAAATTTCAGGTACAAAACCCATCCCAAAGAGGATGAAAGTCTGTCCTCTCCCCTAAGACAGTGGCTTGCTGTGTTATCTCTATAAGCGAGCAGTGAACAGAAGATGACTTGTCTCATCCCATGGAAGAGAGTCACTGGAGGCTGGGACTCCTTCTCCAGAGACACCCCTCTGTAGCCCCAGAATTCTCTTGCCCAGAATAAAAGTTGAACAAATGTTTTCACTGCCATTCTGAACTCCAGTCCATGCTTCCCCCCTCACCTGATGATCTAGAAGCCCACCCCCTGCAGAGACAGGAGTGTCTGCATTTCCTTGCTAGGGCTGGGCATTGCATGGGCCACAGCAGCACAGATTCCCTGAAACTGTGACTCCAATAGAAGTGGAGAGAGGCACAGGGGGGAGGATGACTGGCCTGATTCTGCAAAAGTGCATATCAGTCATGGGTGGAGGCTTAGGAACCCACACGGAGGCACCTGTCATGCAACAGCAGTGATAGTAAAGTGATCCCGCCAGGGTCAAATTTCAGAGGGACATCTCCCCAATTCTGTGGACTGCCAGAGGGAGCCATACCTCACCCTGAAGAGGTACCAGAGGTGCAGTAAGGCTGGGGCAGAGGTGCAGTCTCTGAGGGAGAAAAACATTCACTGCATTTTTAACCTCTGGGATGGAACAAACTCAGGTGGAACACTCCCTAGTTTCCATTGAGCACTGGAAGGAGTCAAGCTTCAGCTCCCCCTGCCAGCTGGTGACTGAATGTGGTGGCCTGGTGGAGGAGGCATTGACTTCTCTTTAACTTTGGCAGGCACAAATCCCTGGTGCATTTGCTGACTCCACAGAGCACCTGAGTGAGTCACACTTGAGTTGCCAGTGGACTCCTGATGTCTAATTGCTGGAGACCTTTTGAACTCTCCCACTTGATCTGTGATTGTGCTGACCAGGACAATTGGTTTAGACCTCTTGACCTAGACTGATTACCTGGGGACCCTCCAAGGTTGAGCACTGGTTGTGCTGTAGTGGGGGGGGAGTTGAGTCTCCCCTTCCATTTGTTGCCCATGGGAAGCAGCTTGTCTTAGTTGCTTGTATTTCTCCACAGCTGATATTTCAGCCCAAAGCCACTAATTCACTAAGATTGGATAGAAACTAGCTGAGTACAAGACAGAGCCACCTAGCCCCATCACACCAAGCAGGTCCTAGAGTCTCAGGCTGAAATACTGAATGGGACCTTTGTAAACCTATAGGGGAAAAGCCACAGTCACCAGTCCTAGCCCTTTTGTAAAGGGCTGGTTAATTACAACTCCAGGAGCCTTCAATCCAATTTCACCTTACCAACTTCTCTAGCCAAACTGTGAAAAATAATCATGGGACAGAACAGCGGAAGAACTCTGGCAACATGAGTAATCAGAGTAGATCAACTCCCCCAAGAAACAACAAAGCAGACACAACAGAAGATGTCATTCATAAACAAATGGCCGAGATGTCAGAAATCAAGTTCACAATATGGATGACAAATAAAATTAATAGAATAGAAGTAAAGTTGGAATTAGAAATCCAAGGAGTAATTCAAAAGTTGTCTCAAGAAATCAATAAATTTAAAGACAAAATCTCCAAAGATTTAGACACAATGAGGGAAGAAATTGCAGTTCTCAAAGAATTGAGAAATACAGTATTATCCCTCGGTAATAGTATGCAGCAGACAGAAGAAAGGATCTCTGACATTGAAGACAAAGCTTTTGAACACTCCCAAATGTTCAAAGAGGCAAAGAAGTGGACAGCAAAAATGGATCATTCCCTGACAGAGTTCTTATAGGAATTCCTGAAGGAGAAGAGGATGGTCCTAAAGGTACTGATGCTATACTCCAAGATATAATGGAGGAGAACTTCCCAAGCATAAAAAGAGATACTGAAATTCAGATAGCAGACACTTTCAGAAACCCAGCATGACTGAAACCAAATAAAGCATCTCATAGACACATTGTAATTAACTTTGCCAAAGTTAATATGAAGGAGAAAATTCTGCAAGCAGCCAGACATAAGAAAATCATAACCTATAATGGAAAGCATATTAGAATGACTATGGATCTCTCAGCTGACGTTTTCAAGCCAGAAGAGGATGGTCATCGACCTTCAATCTCCTAAAACAAAATAATTTTAAGTTCAGGATCCTGTATCCAGCTAAACTGAGTTTCATTTGCAATGGAGAAAACCAAATACTTTAATGACATACACATGTTGAAGACATTTTCCATAACTAAATCAACTCTCCAGGATATTCTCAGACCCATCATCCACAATGACCAGCACAAAACTCTACCATTAAAGTAAACTCACTTAGAAATTTTTGAACAAAACCCAACTTCCACTGTGGCAAAGGATTAAAAACCTCCACTGGACATTTGGAAAACTTGACACCCAAAACACTACCAGGCTTATCAATTCTCTCAATTAATTTGAATGGTTTAAATTGTCCTCTAAAGAGGCACAGGTTGGCTGACTGGATACATAAACATACACCAGATATCTGCTGCATGGAAGAATCTCCTCTTACCTAAAGGATAAAAATAGACTCAGGGTGAAGAAATGGGCATCTATAATTCAGACAAATGGAAATCAGAAAAAAGCAGGGGTTGTAATTTTATTCACAGATACAATAGGCTTTAAAAAAACAAAGGTAAGGAAAGATAAGGATGGTCACTTCATATTTGTCAAGGGAAACACTCAACATGAAGAGATTTCAATTATTAACATTTATGCACCAAACAGAATGCTCCTAGATTTATAACGGAGACTCTAACACACATGAACAATTTGATATCTTTTTACACTATAATAGTCCGAGATTTTAATACCCCTTTGGTGGTGTTGGATACATCCTCCAAGAATAAACTAAACAAGGAAATATTGGACTTAAACTTAACCCTATAACAAATGGACTTAACAGACATCTATAGAACATTTCATCCTAATAAAACTGAATACACATTCTTCTCATCAGTCCATGGAACATTCTCCAAAATTGATTACATCTTAGGTCACAAGTCTAACCTCAGCAAATTTAAAAGAATAGAAATTAAGCCTTGTATTTTCTCAGACAACCACGGAATAAAAGTTGAACTCAAGAAGAACAGGAATCTTCATACTCCAATAAAGACATGGAAACTAAATAACCTTATGTTGTATGATAACTGGGTCATAGATGAGATTAAGAAGGTAATTACCACGTTTTGGGAACAAAATGACAATGAAGACATGAATTATCAGAACCTGTGGGATACTGCAAAGGCAGTCCCGAGAGGGAAATTTATAGCATTGCAAGCCTTCCTCAAAAGAATGGAAAGAGAGGAAGTCAACAACTTAATGGGCCATCTCAAGCAACTGGAAAAGGGAGAACACTCCAACTCCAAACCAAACAGAAAAAAAGAAATAACCAAAACTAGAGCAGAATTAAATGAAAATGAAAACAAAAGAATCAAAGAATCATCAAAAGGTCAAAGAATCAAAAAGTTGGTTTTTTGAAATGAGTAACCAAATTGATAAATCTTTGGCTAATCTAACCAGAAACAGAAAAGTAAAATCCCTAATATCATCTATCAGAAAGAGTAAGGGTGAAATAACAAAACATACCTCTGAAATTCAAAAAATCCTTAATGAATACTATAAAAACTTCGTTTTCAGAAATATGAAAATATGGAAGAAATAGATCAATACCTGGAAGCGTGCTACCTTCCTAGACTCAGCCAGAAAGATTCAGAAATATTGAATGGACCCATTTCAAGTACTGAAATAGAACCAACTATATAAAATCATACAAAAAAGAAAAGCCTGTGACCACATGGCTTCACATTAGAACTCTACCAAACCTTTAAAGAGGAACTAGTAACTATATTATACAACTTTTCTCAACATATCAAAAAAGAAGGAATACTTCCCAACACATTCTACAAAGCAAATATTACCCTGATCCCAAACCAGGAAAAGTCCCAACAAGAAAAGAAAATTATAGACCAATATCTTTAATAAATATAGATGCAAAAATATTCAATAAGATCCTGGCAAGCAGAATCTAGGAACATATCAAACAAATTATACACCATGACCAAGTGGGTTTTATCCCAGGGTCTCAAGGTTGGTTCAACATACGTAAATCTATAAATATAATACATCACATAAACAAAATAAAAGACAAAGACCATATGATTCTCTCAATTCATGCAGAAAAAGCTTTTGATAATATCCAGCATCCTTTCATGAACAGAACAGAATAGGTATAGAAGGGACATTTCTTAAACTGATAGAGGCCATCTACAACAAACCAACAGCCAATATCATATTCAATGGAGTAAAACTGAAAACATTTCCACTCAAATCAGGAACTAGGCAAGGATGCCCATTGTCTCCACTGCTATTTAACACTGTAATGGAAGTTTTAGCCATTGCAATCAGGCAAGAGAAGGCACTCAAGAGCATCCAAATAGGATCAGAGGCAATAAAACTCTCACTCTTTGCAGATGATATGATTTTATACCTGGAAAACCCCAGGGACTCAACTACAAAACTCTTAGAAGTGATCAAGGAATATAGCAGCATCTCAGGATACAAAATCAGTACTCGTAAATCAGTTGCTCTTTATATACCAACAATAGTCAAGCTGAAAAAACAGTAAAGGACTCTATTC
>CAUYRH010145670.1:0-10074 GCA_963574655.1 Perodicticus potto | reverse complement strand
CCACTATCATCTTGCCCCTGTTAGGGAAAGGCACTCTAATGGCAACAGGGGAATAAGTAAGTATAGAAGTAAAAGCTTCTACAGCATTGTGTGGACCACAGAAGAGTGTTGAAAGAAAGAGGAATGGGAGAGAGGTCTGCCAATTAAAAGCTGTAGTAAGTACAATGGGGACCCAGCTTTACTTAATCTACAATTAAGACAGGTTCAGGAATGTATGATAAACTAGTCTAGTAGACCCACCTAATCTAACTATGCGAGTCTAAGGGCCAGGCGCCCAGGCAGACCAGCTTGGTTCACTAAGGAAGCCTTAGTTATTAAGAGAGGAAGAACAATTCTAAGTGGCACCTATCCATTTCAGGAACATGATGCTGTAAGTTGAAAAGAAAGCTCCTTTCAGCAACATTTTTGCAGTATCATGTGTGATCTTTGGCTCCCCTAACTTTGTAAGAGACAGGTTTTCTCCTTCAGCCCCAGAAACAGTGGCAGGAGTGGGTGCCTCTTGGATGACTTCCCAGGCAAGGGGGATAGAGAATGTGATTAATGTGCTGGGAGGCAGAGAGAAGTGAGATGCTTCGGAGATGAAGGAGAGTATTTAATAGCTCAGGTAAGACATGCCCTGGTGACTCCTAGGAGTTACTGGGGAAGGCTTTGAGTATAGTTGGAGATTCCACAAAAGCAGGTAAGCGCACCAGCCAAAGAACCTCATTTTTTTATTATTAATGACCCATCCGGTGTGACTCTGGGAAGCACAGATTACATGGACAATGAAGAACTCAGTAACACCCAAAGGGAAGTGTTGTCTTGACTCCACCCTCTGGGACAGCCCTCTCCTGGCTTACGGGAGGCACACTCCAGCACCAGGGAGCCTCTGTGCCGAGAAGTCCCCTGCATTATAGCCTTGAATCCTTACATCTCTGAAAGAGGGGTAGTAGTATATAGCTGTAAACTGCGGTGAAACTTGCTTAAGGACTTGGAGCTACTGTGAGACTGGTCCAGGATCAAGTACTAAGTGACAGGAAAGTGGCTTCATGCTGTCTTGTGGGCATTGCTATTTCCCTCCTGAGTCTCGCAGACACTTGTTTCAGGTAAAAGACTGGGAAGTGCTGGCCCGTGGACAGCAGGGGAATTGATTTCATTAAAACAGTAGAGTATTCGCTGAATAATGTCTACAAAAAAGCGAAAACGTTATTTGTAGGCATCTCTTGGAACAGTGAGAAAGAATGATCTTGAGTGAGCAAAGTTTTGTAAATGGAAAACAATTAGATATTTATTTATTCACTAAATATTTGTTGAGGGGTTGCTATATGCTAAGCAATGTTTTAGGTCCTGAGAATAGAGCAGTAAACAAAGAGCATTCCTACTCCCTTAGAGCTTATATTTTAGTAAATTTTAGTAAGTTTAAAGATTATAATAGACAAGTAAATATATAATATGCTATAAAGGCAATGCAGCAAACTAAAACAGATGAGGGATAAAGAATTACAGGAAGCAATGGTTAGAGGAGGCCTCCCTGAAAAGGCGATGCCTGTACCAAGACCTCAGTGAGGCAAAGAAGAAAGTATTACCCTGTATTGCTCATGGTGTTGGATTTAAAGGTTGTGACTTTTCTTTATTGAGACTGTTCTATATTTTGGTGAACACAAATTACGCACAAAGTTTCAGAAGTTTACTTTTCCAAAACATTTTATTCTAAAGATTGTCAAACATTTATTACAGTGGCCACCCACATGCTCGTTGCCTAGATTCTTCTGTAATTATTTTACCATCCTTAGTACCTGTCCATCCCTTTTCCATCATAGGTTTAATTTTAATCTAAATTAAAATTTTTTAATTTAAAATTTTTTAAAATGTAGTAGATTCAGGAGGTACAAACATTATGGGCTTTGCTTGTTGTTTGTTTCAGGGATGTATGTTTAGTGGTGAAAGCTGGGCTTTGGGCGTGCCCATACTGTACCTGTCACGCAAATAGTGTCCATTGTACCCAAATTCTTAAGCCACTCAGTTGTGACTTTCTTTTGCCACAGGATTTTAGACACTTAACATTCATGAACAGGAAGAACTTTTTTATTCATTTTTACATTTTTATGGAATTTAATTTTATGTCATTTTGTTTTATACATGTGATTCCTCAATCCGTTTGGAGTTTATTTGGGCTATAGTATAAGACAGGGGTCTTTCCCTTATATGTTTACTTCCCAGATAGTTTACATCCCCAACACATTTCTTGAACAACACAGCCTTTCCTATGTTGGCTGGTTACTTTTTAAAAATAACACTAAGTTTTTATATATGCTTGGTTATTTTAAAAGATGTCTCTTCCAGTCACTTGATTTGGCTGTTGACTTATTTTGCTAGCACCTTGCTCTTACTACTTTTTTGTAATACATTATAATATGAAATTAGGCAAATCACCCTCAATTTTCTTTTTCTTTCTTTTTTTTGAGACAGAGTCTTACCATGTCACCCTTGGTAGAGTGCCATGGCGTCACAGCTCACAGCAACCTCAAACTCTTAAGTGATTCTCTTGCCTCAGCCTCCCAAGTAGCTGGGAGTACAGGTGCCCGCCACAATGCCTGGCTATTTTTTGTTACAGTTGTCATTGTTTAGCCGGCCTAGGTCGGGTTCAAACCCACCACCCTCAGTGTATGTGGCTGGTGCTGTAACCACTGTGCTATGAGCGCCAAACCCCTCAATTTTCTTTTTCAGAATTTTCTTATCTGTACTATGTGCCCTCAGGGATAATAATAGCAGTCTTTTAATAAGATCGTTGTGTGGATTAAATGATAACATATACTTGAAGTATTTACTGTAGTATATCAACTCAGAGCCTGTTCTGACTTTACAGAGGGCTCTTAAGATTTATTTGGGCTCTACTTAATTGCGGTTTATTTCTAAAGGTTCCCCATTCATTTTAAAGCAAGAAAAAAGTATGTTTGGGTTATTGCCAATTCAGAAGTCAAGCACATTGGAGGAAGTCAAGTGGCAGCAACACCCAGGAAATGTCTCTGCCCCAGTTGCAGAATGCTTGAGCCTCATTGTGATGAGCTATCCCACAGAAATCTCACCCTCATCCCCATTTCTGCATGACCCATTCTGTGTAGCCAGCAGTCATCTGGGGTTCAGGTTGGCATTCACATCAACATGTCACAATAGGCTGGAACCTGATACCAGTTTTTGTTTTTTTTTTTAAACTTAGCTTTATAAAGGATACAGAACAGGAAACAGTATATTAGCATGACACCATCAAATGCATCTTCATTGAGGGTCCCGCCAGCCGCATAGGCATGGCTTCTCAGCCCACAGACGGCACGCTTAGCTGTGAGTGATGAGAGCACGTGGGTAGATGTGGGCCACCCAGCCTGGGGAGCTCAGCATAGTAGCTGTATCTTGTAACGGCCCATGAGCATAGCTTCCGAAGTCCTATAAGGACACCCTTGGGTATAAGCGATAACCCACCGAAGCTTGTTTTCTGAAAGTCTGTTAAATAGTCCTGGGTGAGAAAACTTTTAGGCCCAGCATGCCTGCTCAGCCCTCGCTTCAGATGCAGTTCACTTCCAGAGTTCGCTTTCACACCAGCCTACCACAGCTGCCGTGTCACACTGATCTTAGCCCAGTATGTTTCAAGGAAACACTGTAAGAAAGATGATACATCTGAAATCACCTTCCCACGGAGATAAGGTGTAGTCAGCTGTAAGTCTTTTCTCCTCACCACCCCACCCCCAGTTTCTGGACCTCTTCCTGGCACCTCTTCCAGGGCAACAGCTTGAAATTCTGTCTCATAAAATAAAATAAAATTCTAGATCCCTGCATGTGGCACATGCCCCGCCCCGGGTTGTATACCAGTACTGTTTGTGGGTCCTGAATGTCTCCCCCAACTTCTGAGCTCTTCTTTTCAATCTTGGTATCTCGGCAGAGCTAGCCCTACTTTGGGGTGCTTCTCTTTTTGAGGACAGATCCACCACTTTTCTTTGTATGTCTGCACAGGACCTGACTGTTCCTTTCCCCAGTGCCTGGTTTGGAGTAGATTTCTAATACACATGGCAGCATTCTTAAAGTTTGGGAGGTAATAGATGACACAGCACCCTAAGGCGGTGTTAGCCAGAGTAAGGACCCTCATTCAGCAAAAGTGAATGTCACCAGCAAGGTGCTTATCTAGACCCTAATCCTTTACACAAAGAATTGTTTTCTGCAAAAAGAACGGTAAAGGTAGAGAAGAAAGTTGTTTATTTTTCCCCAAGAATCAGGATTCCCAATTTTTCTCTCAGATATGTCTGGGCCTGATCTGAGAAGAAGATGTCTCTACCAAAGCTTGAGCCATGGGAGAATATTAAAGAAAAAGAAGGGAGGGTATTGCTTATTTCCTTCCTTGTCCCACCCCCTTTCTCTTGGGTTCCAAGAGTGGACTGCTAGAAGTAGAATTAACTTTGAGATCAACATCATTGCTGGAATTTTTTCCCCAAAAATTATAGTTCCATTATTATTTCACTGGTTCTCAGTGGCTGCTTGGCACAGCTTCTAGGCCTGTTTTCTGTGTGGTTGTCTAGAAGGAGCAACTGTAACAGTAGCTCACATTCATCAAGCATGTGCTGTGTTAAGGACTTTATACATCTTAATTTATTTAAGCATCATAATAGCCTTACTTTACAGGAAACTGAGATACAAATTTAAAGTCACACAAGGTCAAGGCAGAGCCAGCCTAGGACTCTGTCTGGCCCAAAGTCCATGTTCTTGCCACACTATATTATCTTTTACACACTTAATTTTCTATTTTTGTTCCCTAACAGTTATTAAAATTTTAACTACAATAGGGGATCTTTTTGCAAACCCAAATAACAGAGCGATTGTTTATCTCCATGTACACAGTGTTAAGGTTCTTAATTTCAATCAATCCCTTCCATTATTTCTTTATCACCAATTTATTGACCTGGCTTTTAAGAGAGGGAAAGGTACACTTGGATTGATCTCTTCTGGGACACGAGAGTAAATTTCTCATCAAGAAATTTATTTTTTATTTTCCATAATAAATAATAGACTTTATTTCATCTCTGAGCTCCGCCTGCCTCATAGGGCTTGCCTGGCTGTTTCATAGTAGCAAATAATGAAGCAGATGCTTTCACCCCATGAAAAGCCCCAGAGCCAGTGCCCATTTTCAGGTGTCAAGAGTTGAACCATCACCAAGAGGGTCTGACTCACCCCGTCTTGGTCGACTTCCCTCTGCATTCCTGCTGGCTCTTTAGGTTTGCTGGTTCACAAGAAAAGAGGAGTGAGATGGAGACAGTTGGAATTCTCTTTTGTCTTTTTAAATCTGTGTGCTGAACTCACTTACCTGCATTTGTTAAGAGTTGCCTATGTTGTGAAATCTTCAATCAGAGTCTACTCTATTATATATGGGAGGTCTAATCTTGCCCCAAGCTTTCCTTTTTTTTCTTGCCCTTAGTGAAATATTTGGGATACAGCTTCCCATTCATACTGATGCATGCTGAAAAATGAGCTCATATTTTTTGTTCCTGTTCATTTGAGTTTCAGAAATTTGATTTCATGATATCTCATTTTAAATATTTTGTCAACTTTACTGAGGTATTAATTGATTCATTTTTAATATCTCTCTTATGTAGTTCAATTTCACAATGTTTCACCATACTTGTTTGTGGTAAAAATACCATCACTTCATCTTCATCCTTTAGTTATTTTAACAGCCGTTTTATCTGCCTACAGGAGAATATTAAAAAGTGAACCTCCATATCCCCAAGAAATGAGTGCTTTAGCTAAAGACCTAATTCAGCGTCTTTTGATGAAAGATCCCAAGAAGCGATTGGGATGTGGCCCACGTGATGCAGATGAAATCAAAGAACATCTCTTCTTTCAGGTGAAATTTATTGAACAGATAGGTAGTTTCACAGCCCCTGCTGCTCTCAGGGTGCTGGGAATTCTAGTGAAATTAGTGAACACAGTCCCTCTTGAGATCATTTCCCACCTATTTTCACATACATTACACCTTTTTTTTTTCTTTAAATGACAGAGACCCTTTAGGAAGGACCAAAATTCTTCTTGTATAGACCTAAGTGGAGTGGGAGTGGAGAGGATTGTAATAGCATTCAATTTTCTATATAATAATTGGTTAACGTTTCTTGGTTTCCACTTGCGATCTTGTGATTTAGGCATATGGGCTGAGGAAACTTTTGTTATAGCTTTTACCTCTCTCTGGGTTCATGAGCTATTACTGCCATTATATTGTACCTTTTGGATAGTGGTCTCATTGTTTCCTCTTTTCCCAGGGGAAATCTTAAAAAATTTTAAATCTACCTATTTCTTAGTTACATATCCATGACACATAGAAAGTTATTCACGTATTTTTTTGTCATAACAGTGCTTTTCTTTTTTTTCTTTTTTTATTTTTAAATTGATAATCAAAACACATTTTTAATTGTAAAAGATGACCCACTCACTAAGGTTCTAAAAATTTAAATTTTTATACAGGTTCATAAAGAATTTCTTGTAAGAAAGAACAACCATGGTTAAAAATTTATTTTTAAATAAATTGCTACAGAATTTGCTCATGGATTCATAGTGTGTATAAAAAAGTTTTAATTTTTTAATATAAGCTTCTTATGATATGTAAATTAAGAACAAGGAAATATTAGTTTTCTTTAAAAGTGTTGCTTGGTAATATATTAAATACATATTAAATGAAGTACAACAATTTAACCTGCATCTGATTGATTTTACTTTTTTTTGAGACAGAGTCTCACTTGTCACCCTCAGAAGAGTACTATGGCATCACAGCTCATAGCAACTTCAAACTCTTGGGTTCAGTGATCCTTTTGCCTCAGCCTCCTGAGTAGCTGGGACTACAGGCACCTGCCACAACACCTGGCTCTATTTTATTTTTAGAGACAGGGTCTTATTCTTGCTAAGGCTGGTCTGGAACTCTGATCTCAAGCAATCCACCCATCTCGGCCTCCTAGAACTCTAAGATTACATGTGTGAGCCACTGTGCCTAGCTCTTTAATTTTACATTTTAAAGACTAAAATCAAAACCTCTAAATTTATAGACAGTGCTTTTCTTATTCTAAAAAAGCCTAATAAGATCATTCTGCAGAGCCCTAACGCATCTGCTCAATTGAGTTTGCTCAATTTAATCCAAAGAACACAAAAAGTCAACTAACTGGGGAAAAAAAAGTTAAATTGAATTGACTAGTTATTTCCAGGCTAAATAGTCAAATCTGAGATGCCATGGCTTTGATTTCGAAAGACCTAAGCATATGACTTTTTTCTTTAAATTAACAATAGGGTCATGTTCTGCTGCCCAGGCTAGAGTACAGCGACCTGATCATAGCTTACTGTAACCTCAGATTCCTGGACTCAAGCTGTATCAACCCTCCTCAGTAGCTAAGACTACAAGCTTATGTTACCATGCCTGACCAATTTTTTTTTATTACTATTTTTTATACAGACAGGCTGATCTTGAATGCCTTAAGTGATACTCCCACCTCAGCCTCCCAAAGTTCTGGAATTACAGGCTTGAGCAACTGTGCCCAGCCACATACAACTTTTTTTTCTTTTTTTGAGATAAGAGTCTCACTTTGTCACCCAAAGTAGAGTGCCGGTGGCATCATAGCTCACAGCAACCTCAATCTCTTGAGCACAGTGATCCTCTTGCCTCAGCCTCCCGAGAAGCTGGGACTACAGGCACTCACCACAACACCCAGCTATTTTTAGAGACAGGTCTCGCTCTTGCTCAGGCTGGTCTTGAACTCCTGAGCTCAGGTAGTTTACCAGCCTTGGCCTCCTAGAGCACTAGAAATACAGGTGTGAGCCACTGTGCCCAGCGCTCACATGCAATTTTTTTAAAATTTCATCATATCAACAAGAATGACCTAAATATTTATGGTCTGTTTAGTAGGAGTGTTCAACTTTTTTTTTCCTCTGCTGTACATTGGAAGGATAAAAGTTGTCTTGAGCCATACATTAAATATACAAACACTAACAAAAACTTATTAGCCAAAAAAAAAAAGTCCATGCATACTTTACATATCTGATGCTGCAGATAAGCAAAAAGTCCTCACAAAATCAGTACGTGGGGTCCATGGGCTGCAGGTTGGACACCCCTGGTAGAGGGACCATCCAGGTTTGTGTTTTTTTTTAATTACAAGTTTTATTTACATTATTTTTACCAAAACAAAAAAACTAACCTATTAAGTAAGCTTTGATTGAAAATGAGAATTCTCTTTCTACACTTCTTTGCTCAAAAAAGGCATATCATTAGTATAATGATTTTTTAAAATATTACTGTACTTCTTAGAGAATTTCAATAACAGTGAGAAATACCTGTACATTTAAAATAAAATGAACTTCTCATATGTGCATTTCATAAATTCATATGACTTGGCAAGATTACTATTTGAAGATACTTTTAAGTACTTTGTTCAAAAGTTTATCTCAAAAATTAATCAGGTAAAATTCAAGAAACTATTCAAGCAGAATACCCCCAATAATATTTTCCTAAGATCTTTTCCTTCACTGTTGCCAGTATTTGTGAATATTGTAATATGTCCTTCATATTAGCTAAATTTTGCTTTTTAATAGCTTGGAATAGTAAATTTAGATTATGTAATTGCCTTGACTTTAAACGAGAGGGATGCTTTTGGAAAGACCAGGATTCTACTTATAAAGACCAAATTGTTCTTTTTCTTTAAAAATGGAGTGTGGGTGGTGAATGTGCAAAGGAGCATGTAGCATTACATTTTTTTTTACATATTAAACATTCTTCTACTAACAATGTATTTCTTTAAATTGTCACTTTACTATAGAAGTTTCTCTTAATGTATGTATAATAGCCAAGCACAGATCATATGCTTATAATGGAAACATTACCACTACATACAGGAAAGAATACTCACTAGAAAATCGGGGACTGTGTTCAAATGCTGGGTCTTCCACCAACTGGTGTTTACGTGTAAAGGTTAATTCTTATTTCTGGGCTTCAGCTTTCTTCTGAATCAAATAATGATGAACTAATGATCTCTAAATCTCATTCCAGCTGAAAAATTTAAAGATCTGTAATTTAATTGTCTTACTTCCATTTCCTCCACAAGGGAACATAATAAAAACATTTTATGGTAATTGATTAAATGTGCTGAATTTTATCAACTAACAAGTAACGTTTTTACATTTTATCATCATCGAAGTCATATGTGGTATAGCAGACATCATCTTATATTCTAATTGTTAATTTTTTTATTAGTGATACATAAAATAAGGGTGTAGGGCGGCACCTGTGACTCAAAGGAGTAGGGCGCCGGCCCCATATGCCAGAGGTGGTGGGTTCAAACCCAGCACCAGCCAAAAACTGCAAAATAAAATAAAATAAAATAAGGGTGTATTTTACTCTCAGTGACAACATCTTAGATTTGAAGTAATATGGAAATAGGAGCTCTGTAGGATTTCAGTCAATTAGGTACTGTCTGGGGCTGTTTTAAGTGATAGAGCATTAACTGCAGAGAGTTAGATTTATATAATATAAAACATAGCAGGTAGTGTCTGACATGGGTAGAAAGGGGGCTTGGGTTATTGTCTGGGGAGATAAGAGGCAGTGTTTAAAAATGCTTGAATGGGCTCGGCGCCTGAAGCACAGTGGTTACACCGAGGCTGGCAGCCTGGGCCAGCTAAAACAACAATGACAACTGCAACAAAAAAATAGCTGAGCGTTGTGGTGGGCGCCTGTATTCCCAGCTACTTGAGAGGTTGAGGCAAGAGAATGGCTTAAGCCTAGGAGTTTGAGGTTACTGTGAGCTGTGATGCCATGGTACTCTACCAAGGGCAACATAATGAGACTCTGTCTCAAAAAAATAAATAAATGGGCTCGGCACCTGTGGCTCAGCGGGCTAAGGCTCCAGCCACATACACCTGAGCTGGCGGGTTCGAATCCAGCCTGGGCCCGTCAAACAACAATGACGGCTGCAACCAAAAAATGGCCGGGCGTTGTGGCGGGCGCCTGTAGTCCCAGCTACTTGGGAGGCAGAGGCAGGAGACTCGCTTGAGCCCAGGAATTGGAGGTTGCTGTGAGCTGTGATG
>CAUYRH010145668.1:0-36228 GCA_963574655.1 Perodicticus potto | reverse complement strand
GGGTTCGAATCCAGCCCGGGCCCACCAAACAACAATGACGGCTGCAACCAAAAAATGGCCGGGCGTTGTGGCGGGCGCCTGTAGTTCCAGCTACTTGGGAAGCAGAGGCAAAAGACTCGCTTGAGCCCAGGCGTTGGAGGTTGCTGTGAGCTGGGATGCCACAGCACTCTATCCAGGGTGACAGCTTGAGGTTCTGTCTCAAAAAAAAAAAAACAAATTAGATGGGCATTGTGGCAGGCACCTATAATCCCAGCTACTTGGGAGGCTGAGGCATGAGGATAGCTTGAGCCCAAGAGTTTGAGGTTGCTGTAAGCCAGCGGTTCTCAACCTATAGGTCGCAACCCAGAGGAACTATATTAAAGGGCTGCATCATTAGGAAGGTTGAGAACTACTGCTGTAAGCTATGATGATGCCACTAGCACCCTACCCAGAGCCACAGAGTGAGACTCTGTCTCAAAAAAATAAAAAAAGAAGAGTGTAAGACCAGCCTGAACAAGAGTGAGACCCATCTCTAAAAAATAGAAGAAATAGCCAGGCGTTGTGGTGGGCACCTGTAGTCCCAGCTACTTGGGAGGTTGAGGCAGGAGGATCACTTGAACCCAGGAGTTTGAGGTTGCTGTGAGCTAGGCTGAGGCCATAGCACTCTGGACTGGGCAACAGAGTGAGATTCTGTCTCAAAACAAACCCACAATGGTTTTACTTCTTTTATTTATGCTTATGCATTAAAAATGTAGTTCTAGAAAGCAATAATGATATTCACATGCAAAATAATAGCCTAGAATACAGTAATCACAGTGGACTTGAAAACCCAACTTGCTGTGATACCTGGGGGCTAACCAGCCAACTACAACCTCTGATGTGTCAGTAAACAAGCCCTTTAAGGCCCTAATGGAAAAAGAGTGGGTGTCATGGAGGCAGTCAGCTGGTAATGATTTAATACCCACAGGCAGAATCAAGAAAGCATCCATCGCCCAAGTTTGTGATTGGATCCTAAGACTGTGGACTGGTGTCAAGAAGGAACTAGTTGTGAAATCATTTTTAAAATGCAGCATCAGCAATACTATGGATGGAACTGAGGACGATGAAATTTACTGGGATGAGAAAAGCAACTCTTGAGAAGACACTGGTAATGTAGAAATTAAAGAAGATGATACTGCTGATATTGACAGTGATGAAGGGCTCCTGGCCTTCTATGATGTGTAAATACCATAAATTTGTTACCAATACATAAAATTTCTGATACTTTGTACCTATTCTTGTATTTTGTAATTATTTGTTACATACAATTTATTGTACCATAGTATGTTAAAAAGTAAATGCTAAAATTCCTTCATGGTACAATAAACAAGAACCTAGATATAAACAAACAAACATTTGAATTAAAAAATTAAGTTTTTTTCCTGAAAGTTTGGGCCAAAAACGTGGGTGCACATTATACACAACAAAATATGGTATTTCATTTTTTGGGCCCTGACTTCATTCTAGAACATTTACCAGTCCAGCTTTGAGTGCGTGGCATCTCTGATAGACGCTATCAACATCCACCTATATAAACTGAGGGGAAATACCAACTGAGGCTCCAATAAATTAGGTCACCTGTGGAAACCTTAGACAATATGACTTAGAAGCCTAATTCCCCTCCAGGACCTGAGCCACTGGTCCCAGGGTGAGTGGTTAGCAGACCTATCAGCCAGCCAGGTCCAAGGCCCCAGGTAGGTGCACTGATGGCATCATACTGATACAATCCCACCCAAGCCTTCCGAAGGCCCGTTTCCCAGCATACAGTCCTGTCCTACAAACCGAAAGCACTCATCTGTACCCTAGATAATCACTAGTAGATAATAGTATGCAGATACTATTATCTACTTCTCAGAGTTGTTATAAGGACCCACTGAGGTGGTGTATGTGAGTACCTAGCTCAATGCCTGGCACAGAGAGGGTGCTTGATAAATGATCACTATCGTGCTGCATTGCCGTCCGCAAGTTTTGCCAAGATAGAGTAGGCCAGTACCTGGGTCACCACAAAGGCATTTCAGGCATAGAGGAAACTGGATTCTACTCCTGAGTTTATGGAAGCAAGACAGACCCAAGTATAGGGAAACCAAAAGGCACAGCTGAGCTGACCTGAGGGGGTCCTTCGCCAGAGCAGGTACAAACTATTGGAGAGACTGGGTAAACAGATAGAAAGGCCTGAATTAACTCTCCATCATCCTCACCAAACATTCCTTGCTGAAGCCTGAGGCAGAGGAAACAAGAAGCCACCTCAGGGTAGGGCTCTGAGAGCTTGGTCTGGGGCCCAGGCCATATGGGGCTGAGGCGAGGAGCAGAACTGCGCCCATGTGCCCAGCAAGCTGTGCCAGCCCAGCCCATGCCAGCCCAGCCAAATCTGAGTTATATCAGGAGAAGGGATCTGTTCAGAAAATTCACCCATCTCTACATATTTGCATATTCTATTTCAGGGTCTCTTCCTTTTTTTCCCCTTAGCTTCCTAGAAAAGTTCTTGTGATCATTTCCAACTTCACCTCTGCTGAACTGCAAAAGCTCATTCTCAATCCCATCTCCCTCCAACTACTATCCTATCCCTCACTGGTAGGGTTCTCTGCCCTCCCTGCATCCATTGCCTCTCACTAATCCCTGAAATCTGGCTCCCCAGAGTCACCATGGTTCAAGTTGGAAGTTCAAGGTCAGCTCTTCTTCAAGGTCTACTAGGTTTGTCTGACCACTGACCATGCCTTTTGTCCAGTTCCTTCCACTCTCTCAGCTTTCTCAGAAGTAGCACATTCTGCCCCACTTCTATGTCTCATGTCTGTAGTCACCTTCCCTATAAAGCCCAACTCCTTAGTAGGTATCCGTTTTTTCTCTACCTTTCCCTGAAACGTTAAGTTACCTTCTCACATGACACAAGCCATCATCTTAGAACTTCCTGACCACCATCTCAGCCCAGAGATGAGTCTATAAGACATCCCCACCTGGCTGTCCCATGCGTCTCATTCAAGTCCTCACCTAAGTTCCTTCATTCTTTTTACACCCCATCCACCTGCTCTCATCAGCACCCAGAGCTGGTCTGTCCTTCACACCTCACGGCACCCCCTGCTGCAGCTCTAGTGGAGGCCCCCACCGTATCCCATCTGGAGGCTCCAGTCAGCCTCCTAGCTGGTCGCCCACCCCTTGTCTCACTTCCCACAAATCCAGCCTCCACACAGCTGTCAGATTATCTCACATACAGATTTGGTTCCCACTGCCCTGCTGAAAGCCACCCCAGGGGCGTTCTTTGCCTTCAGGATAAAGCCCAGGTCCTCAGCTGGATCTGAGCCCTCATCACCTCCCATCCTTCCACACTTCAGAAACCATGGGCAGCGGGAGGAAGTGCACCAGCTTTGGAGGAAGACAGACCTGAATTTCTAGGCCTACCTGTCTACCTCCTAACCATGAAACTTTGACAAGTGATCTCACCCCTGTGAACCCTGGCGTCCCCATGTGTTCAACTGCATACTCACCTTTCCCAAAGATCTGATATTAACTGTAACCCCTAAAGTCTCTCTGCCCACTCCTCTCCTTCCCCAATGGCACATTGCCAGGTCAGCCTACCACCTGTCCTAAATGGATCACTGCCACCCCTTCCTCCCTGCTCCTCCTCAAGCTTGCCCACCTCACCTCCCATCTATTCACTACACAGCTGCCAGAGAAACCTTTCTAAAATACAATCTGATTCTCTCCCCTGAATAAAATTCTAAGACTCCCTTATTGCCTTTGAGGTAAGCCTAAACTCCTTACATGGCTTAATATGTTCTAGCCCCTGCCTACCCACACCCTGACAAGGCCACAGGAGCCATATTTTCTCCCCAATGCTTCTTTACCCTTCACATCTCAGCTTAGATGCCACATTCTTCAAGAAGCTCCTTCCACCCTAATGTAGCCTAAGTTAGCTCCCCTACCTATGAGCCCTCACAGCCCCTGGACTTGCCTGGCCCAGTTCTTATCAGGCTTGAGTGGTTTGTCTGCCTTACCAATGACAGAGCTGAGAGCAAGGACGCCACCATGTTTAGCCAGCACAGAGCAAAGGCTCAATGTTTGTTGAAAGGGTGAAAGGGAGAATGATGAGGAAGGACTCCCTGGCCCATGGAAAACCCCAGGCTCAGTGGAGGCACTTATCAGACCCAACATACACTATTAGAAACATGGCCAGAGGAAGCAAAGCCAAGTTGCCAAGCCCCTGGAGGAAAGAGCTGACAAAGAAGGGAAAGGGAAACCGTGGGGGTGCCTCAATTCTGGGAAGTACTATAACCAGTATTGGGGGTCAGTTCCTAGGATAGGGCAGGGTACTCAAATGTTCCACAGCATAAAGGGCATGGAGAAATTCAGGAATCCCAGCGCCCTTGAAGGCAGTCCTTGGAGGCAGGGGGAAGAGTTCCCACAGAATGGAAACCAGCCCGGGGCAGGCAGTATTATGGGGACACGAAGGGCTGTGTCAGCCCATTTGACCAACACACACCCAGTGAGGATGGGACTGGCCTTTGTTTCCACCACAAACAAGTCATTGGGTTCAAAGACAAAGCTTTCTGGTCTTTGCTCCCAACCACAAAGAGGCAGCTGGGCTCCAGGCAGACCACTGAGGCACAAAGAGACCAGGACCCAAGAAGCCACAGAAACCTTTCTAAAATACAAATCTGACTCTCTGATTTGGAGAGGTCTGAGACTTTTCTGCCAAAGCAAACACCTCTCAGTATCAATCCCACGATTGAGAGGGAAATGCAGATATTTATCCTACCTTCCAGAGGAGGTAGCAAAGGACAATGTGCTGCCCAGGCACCTATGAGTACCTCCCTTTAAGGGCATCACTAATAAACTAGAAGTCATCCAGAGAAGAGGATACGCTGGAAACCGAAACCAGGACAGGTCAAAGGGGCAAGTAAGCCACCCACCACCACTATCTGTAAGTAACTCTAGTCCTGCTAAAGTAGAAGAGGAGCAAGCTTGTTCTTAGGGCAAAAAGGGGGCTAAGGAGCAAATGCTCTGTGGAGCAGTTAAAGGATAGAATGGACTGTCCCTGAGGGGTGAACCTTATGTCCCAGGAGGAGACAAGTGGAAGCTAAATGACCATGACTGGGAATGGTGGGATGTAACGTCTGCCAAGGCACAGGGCACAAACAGCCCTCTCAACTCTTTCCTACCCGAGTTAGGTTCCAAATAAACAGCAAATGAAGGAATATTTTCCTTACAAAGTATTCAAAGCACATGAAACACACTTTTTCAACTTGTATACATCTGTGATGCCGAAAAGAACACCACGCCAAGGGGAATGAGCACCGGCAGATGGAGCAACAGCTGGGGGTTGGTGCCCTCTGCAGTATTAAAGCTGAGCTCTGTTCATGTTGGTGTTGGTTAGTATTGTTATTTAACTACTCTTGTACTTACACCTTCAGAACAGAGAAAAGGGTCCTGCCTCCTGGCCAAGCTCTGAGATCTAAATTCTGGCATCATTACAGAATAGGTGTCAAAAATGCTTGGTGAGGGCGACGCCTGTGGCTCAGTGAGTAGGGCGCTGGCCCCATATGCCAGAGGTGATGGGTTCAAACCCAGCCCCGGCCAAAAACTGCAAAAAAAAAAATGCTTGGTGAGAGTAAGCTGGGGAGGGTCAAGGAATTTTCTGCAAGTCTTTGGAAAGAGTGATGTAGAAGGCAATCTACCCCCAAAGGCTTCCCCAGAAAGTCCACCCAGTCACTCCTTAGACTGTGCACAGCTCAGAAGCGTGAGCCTCTTCTGACTATAGCTATAATCCAGCAGCCACCCTGAAGAGCACACAACAGCCCTTCCCTAGTCTTGGGCATGTTGCAAGGCTGTCATACCCAACCCAAGAGTCCATGCTACCACTGGAAACTTCTCCCAAAGGTGAACGTTGGTATCACACAGCATCCGTGACATGGACCCAAAATCTTCCACCCAAAGACCAGACCCAGTGGCCAGCCCTGCTCCCTGATGCCACAGCATCAAGACCCACACACCTTGCTTGTCCCACTATCTCCACCACCTCAGATCGGCCAGAAAACCAAGCACTGGACAAAGTAGAAGAGTTGAACATCAGGTATATTGGGGGGGAAGAGAGATGGAGGCACCTTCCTAAGTGCCTCCTGTGAGCAGCAGCCTCTACAATGTGCTCGGGAGGCTCAGGAAATACAGGGGATTCATGGGGCTCCTCCAGCAAAGATGAGCTCCAGGGCCGCCTGGATGTCCCCCCCGGTGGCCTGCAGGGCCCTCAGGCTCAGCTCATCATCCTGGATGCCCATGTCACGCAGCTGCTGCAGCTGGGGCTGCCACTGGCTCTGTGGAAAGACAGGAGCAGGCAGAAGCCGTTAGCTGGGATCCTAATGAAGATTAACAAGGTCTATGCTTTCAGGAGAAGGAAAAGAAGACAGCAGTCTTACAGCAAAGTCGCTGATGGTAAGTTCCACTGAACACAGAGCTTCTAGGAAGACTAAAAGATAGGCATGATAGTGAAGAGAACAAATTCAGTTTTATGATTAAAAAAGGAAATTCTTAGCATAAGGATAAAAAGAGAAAGCACATATTACTCAGTGTCTAAATTCCAAAAGACTAAATTACTTTCTTTCTCCTGCTATATGTACACACACACATAAAAATAAATGAGGATAGAGGAATAAAATTTAAAACTAGTTTCGTTGGTTTCTTTTTTCTTTTTTTGTTTTTAGAAACAGGATCTCGGTGCCTGTGGCTCAAGGAGTAGGTCACTGGCCCCATATACCAGAGGTGGCAGGTTCAAACCTGGCCCTGGCCAAAAATGGCAAAAAAAAAAAGTGAATTTTGGGTGGTTCCTGTGGCTCAGTGGGTAGGGTGCCAGCCCCATATACCCACTGAGGGTGGGTTCAAACCCAGCCCTGGCCAAACTGCAACAAAAAAATAGCTGGGCATTGTGGTGGGCACCTGCAGCTACTCGGGAGGCTTAGTCAAGAGAATCGCCTAAGCCCAAGAGCTGGGGTTGCTGTGAACTATGTGACGCCATGGCACTCTACGGAGGGCGATAAAGTAAGACTCTGTCTCTACAAAAAAAAAAAAAAAGAAAGAAAGAAACAGAGTCTCTCACTCTGTTGCCTGGGCTAGGGTGTACTGGCATCATCACAGTTCACTGCATCCTTAAACTCCTGGGTTCAAACAATCCTTCAACCTTGGCCTCCAGAGTAGCTGGGACTGTAGGTATGCACCACCACACCTGGCTAATTTTCATTTTGCTTTTTTTTTTTTTTTGAGACAGAGCCTCAAAAGCTGTCACCCTGGACAGAGGAAGGCCGTGGCATCACAGCTCACAGCAACCTCCAATTCCTGGGCTCAAGCGAGTCTCCTGCCTCTGCCTCCCAAGTAGCTGGGACTATAGGCGCCTGCCACAATGCCCGGCCATTTTTTGGTTGCAGCCATCATTGTTGTTTGGTGGGCCCAGGCTGGATTCGAACCTGCCAGCTCAGGTGTATGAGGCTGGCGCCTTAGCCCATTGAGCCACAGGCGCCGAGCCAGCTTGCATGATTTTTGACAAGAAGTCTGACATAATTCTTACGTTTGTTTCTCCAGGCAAAATGTATCTTTCTTTCCTCTAGAAAGAAATGGGTATGATAATCTTTATCATGCATACATGGCCAGTAATAGTTTATGCTTCCCTCAGCCCCATATACGTGTATTAGGAGCATTCCTAGCCCTGTATGAGCTATAAAGATTATTCCTTTCTAGTGGAATTTTTACGAAATCAAAATCTCAATATTTCTCCCTCTCCCACCCACATCCCCCCTGCACTTTCTCTCACTATCTGGTATTTTATCCCTGAAAATTCTAACAAACTTGATATCCCTGAAATGTAAACTCTATCTTCTCAATTCACTGAGTTCTCCATAATCTGCCCGGGTTTTGTTTTCTGAACTAGTTTGAAACCATCTCCTGCAATGAGCTGGAGCAATCATAACACTCATCTCATTTGCTTCCCTTCTATTAAGGATACTGTCCTGTACTATGTGACATCTGAAGTCAGAAAATTTTGTTTTATTTGGATGTTTATTTAAGGCAAGAAAATTAATCCAGTTCTATCATGACCAGAAGTCAAAATCCCCAGGAGGATATTTCAAGGTAACATTAAACAAGAAAAGATGGACAAAGTGAAATAAAATACAAAGAGAACAAAATAAATAATTAATAAACATTTTTTCAGCTAAAATGAACCAGTCAATGACTAAAATCAATTAAATTCTTCATTGGAAGAAATAGCCCCTGCCTAAAACACGATGAAAAAGGAGAGTGAGAAAGCAAAGAATCATGACTTTGAATAAAGTCTTTTAGGGAAAATAGAAATGTCCACACTTATGATGAGATCTAGAATCATAATATCTGACCAGAATGCATAGCCAACTATGGAAAGAAGCTAGTTAAAGAGATAGGAGAAAACAATGAAAACTTAAATGTGCTCAGTCATTAGGCTGTGAATACCAACTATGTAGTGTTTCTGCTTCCATTTTTCCCTCCCATATTTATGACAGACATCACTATTCAACTATGGGTATCACACACCAAGCCTAGAGGCTGCCTTAGAATACACATCTACACAGCATTATAAGCAGCCTCTACTAATTGATCACAGTTGGCCTCTAAGTGGAAATCCATCTTTCTTACCAGTTTTAAGCATCTGAATGCTATTTTTATGTCTGTCTTGTTGGTTTAGTAGTGAGGAAAAATGTAAATACAAATCTCTGGATAGGCTCAGCACCTATAGCTCAGCGGCTAGGGCACCAGCCACATACACCAGCTGGCGGGTTTGAATCTAGCTCGGGCCTGCCAAACAACAATGACAACTCCAACCCAAAAATACCTGGGCATTGTGGTGGGTGCCTGTAGTCCTAGCTACTTGGAAGGCTTAGGCAAGAGAATAGCTTAAAGCCCAAGAGTTTGAGGTTGCTGTGAGCTGTGATGCCACAGCACTCTACCGAGAGAGACAAAGTGAGACTCTGTCTCAAAAAAAAAAAATCTCTGGATAATCATACATAAATATTTATAGTCTTCAATACTCAATATATCTACATAACATTTACATATGTTTACATAAATATTTACTTATACTTACATAATATTTCTGTAATTTAAAACCTGTTGGGATCAAATGAGGTAAGAAATGGAAAAATACCCCGAAAAGTGTAAGGTTCCCTACTTTAAATGACAATATGCTAAGACCTGTCATTCACCATCTGCTGAGATTCAGGGAATCTGTGATCTGTCCTTCTAGATTTCCGATGAAATTTGGTATCTACTTCACTTCTAATCTCAAATACAACTTAGGATGATACAACTTGGTCATATACTTAGGATGACCAACTATTCTGGGTTGCCTGTGATGAGGATTCATGGGATGCAGAAATATTAATGCAAATACCAGGAATGTCCCAGGCAGACCAGAACAAGAGGGTCATCCCAGCTGAAGGGACAGAACAAATCCAACAATTCTCACCTTCCTGGGATACAGGACATGGGAAAAATTAGGAACCCAAAGGACATTGACTTTAACACTGTGCACACTTCCACCCAATACGCAGAAACCCTAGTCCCAGATGCCCTTCTTTCCTACAGGACCTCAGACAGGAGTTTACAGCATGCCCCCTCTCCTGCTGCCCTGCCTCCCCACACATTGAAGCTCTCCTGCTCCTCCCAGTCTAGAGCATTACCGCCCACTCCCAACCAATGAATACAGCAGTTTTAAGCTTCCAAAAGTCAGTTGGATTCACCATATTTCTACCAGCTTTCTCTCTCATCATTAACCTTTCCCCCTCCACAACATTTTTTTTGTAACAAAGCAGAGGAGAAAGAAATGAATGAAAATTTTTAAACAGAACACTTGTTTTATAACAGTCCCTGTGCTGGTTGCTTTGATATGGGCACAAAGATAAACAAAACATAGCCCAACCCATAAAGAATTCAGAGTTGGGGCTCGGTGCCCGTAGTTCAGTGAGTAGGCCATCGGCCACATACACCGAAGCTGGCAGATTCAAGCCCCGCCTGGACCTACTAAACAACAACGACAACTGCAACCGAAAAATAGCCGGGAGTTGTGGCACCTGTAGTCCCACCTACTGGGGAGGCTGAGGCAAGAGAATCTCTTAAGCCCAAAGTTGGAGGTTGCTGTGAGCTGTGATGCCACAGCACTCTACTGAGGGCGACATAGTGAGACTCTGTCTCAAAAAAAAAAAAAAGAATTCAGAGTTGGAAGCATAGGGAAGGGGAGGAAGCCGGATAGCACCTAAACAATTATAATAGTATAGTAGGGAATATTTATGAAGAGCATACTCTGTATAGTTGGTGCTATTCCATGTCCTTCAAATGCATTATTTCCTTTAATCCCCACAACCAGCCCTAGGACATGATGTATTACTATCATTATTCCTCATTTTCTACTTGAAGAAGATAAGCTTATGCAGGTTAAACCATTTGTTAATATTCACAGTGCTAGCAAGTGCTGGGGCTGGATTTGAACCTCAACTTACCACAAAAGTCTGTGTTCTACTCTAACTCAATCCAAACAAAATGTTGTGGAAACTTAAAGGAGAGAAAACGCTCTCTCTACCTGGTAGGTGAACAAGCAGGAAGGCTTCACAGAAGAGGTGACTTTTGAGTTATATCTTTGAGGGTGGAAAGTTCACCAGGCAGACAAAAGAAGCCATTGACTCATGAGAGAATTCCCAATATCCAGAGTGCAAGTGATTTTCTAGCACAATGCTTTAGCTATGGAAGCATATGGGGTAGGGTGTGTCACAGGGCCAGAGAAGGGGGCAGGAATCAGTTCTTCAGTTCCTGTGCACTTCCTTTCAACCCAGGAAGTGATGGGGAGCCATGGAAGGATTTTAGTCAGGGAAGTCACATGATTGAATTTGCAGTTTAGAAAAGTTGCTATAGCAGTGCTAGCTTTGGGGTGTGGGGATCTGAGAGCTGAAACAATTATCCGAGGAAAAGGTGATAGAGAAATGAATTAAAGGAGGGACATGGGAATTAACAGATTCAAGAGAGATTTAGAAAGTCGCTGGGCTACACCTTGTGCCTGATTGGACTTGGAGAGTGAAAGGCAGGGAAGATAAAAAGATGGGAGTGAAAGAATTCCTAGCTGAAGAGAACAAGTGGATCATGGCTATTTGAGGTTAAACAGAGGAAGAAAAGCAAAGTTAGAGAAAAAGGTGGCACTGGTTTGAGGTATCTACGAGATACCCAAGAGGAGGTATCCAATAGGGTACCTCTCATGGGATGTGGAATAAGAGCTCAGGAGAGAGGGTGGAACTGAAATCTCCTACCGAGGATGAGATCCATAGGGACATTTGAGCAGTGCACTCCTATGTCTGACATTAAAGTGCACCTCCATGAAATAACAAGCAGGACCCCAAGACCCTGCTCCCGCTGTCACATTTTTCATATTCTTTCAGGTGTCCGATGGAGAATGGAGTGTAGTCACTAAAACCTCAATGTTTTATTAAGAAATTTGAAGAAATCCAGAATTCTAGAGCCTCTATCTGTGATGCTTTTACTTCCTTGCATCCTCACATTTCTAGTAACATTTTAGTGAGCAAAAAATAAGTCAAGGGGAATTAACATGGATTTAGCAATTATCATAGGCAGGGAATCACCCCCCAGGAACTTTACACATGAGTTAATTTATTCAGTCCTTACAACAGTCAATCCTATTTCCCCATTTTACAGATGAGAACTTTAAGGCTCAAAGAAGTCACTTGGCTTCTCTCAGGTCACAAAGCAAATAAGTTGCTCAGGTACGTTTTGAACTCAGATCTATCTTACCCCAAAGCCTTCACCATGAATGCCATCATGTCTCCCAAATGATATTTTCACTGTTCCATGATGAAATAAACTGAATATTTTATACCCTTGCCTGGTTGTTAACTGTCTTTTCTTGAAATGGACTATTCTTTGAAATCGTGCCCTTCGTAGAAACAAGGGATGTTCAAATGATTCTGCCACAAAACGATTGTTTGATTTCTTTTCTTTTTATGTCCTTGGCAAAATAAAAAGTTGGCAAGCACACGTTGGTCCTCAAAATATTCTTCTAACATTTCCTGGTCCATAAAATCCAAAATATTGGAAAGGACTATAGGACTCAAAAATCTTCCTTGATGTTTTAAAAGGCAGGAGCAGAGATAATTCTGCTCTTCACTGTGACTGTAGGAATCCTTGCTCTCCCCGCAAGAGCCACTTCATACCTGCCATTCCAGGGCTCACACCAGAATGAAAGGGCAAAAGCCATCACATGCAGCAGTGGCTTGCTCTGAACCTGATAGAGAGAAAAGTTTATCTTCCAAAAGATCATTTTTCAAATTTCATTCCTGGTTGTTAAAACAAAATGGAAAGAATTAAGAGATGAATACTAACATTGGAATTTCCCAGTATACCTTTTATATCCTCTCCCCCCAACTCGCATCCCCCAAACAAGTGCCCAGTAGAAGACCGATTTTCTTTAAAATCTTTGAGATAAACAAGCAGGACTATTTGGGGATTCCAGGACTGAAGCCTGTTTTTTCGCTTTCCCAGCCCACCAGGCAGGAGCCCAGTGGTACTTATTTCTTCTCCTCAGTCTGGCTGTGGCATTCTGTGCTCAGAAGGATGTCTTCCCTCCCTCCCTACAGTAGCGTCTGTGTCTGTGAAAAACAAAAAAATGATTGAGACCTACTATGTGTTGGGCACCATGTTAGGCAATTTCAACTACACCATTTCATTTCAACTTTTCATTTATTTTTATTACTTTTCTGATTTCAAAAGTAAGGCAAGCTCATTGTAAAAAAAGGAATGTACAAAGACAAGTTGCATAACCTCTCTGAGCTTCGGGGTCCTCGACTATGAAATAGGGGTGAGAACTAGTCATCATTGTGGGTGAAAATGCCCCACTTCACCTTTACAGACAATCACTATTAATACTTTGGCATATATACCTCAGGCCATTTCCAGATACTTATCAACATGGCAACATTTGTTATTAATAATTTGTATACAAAAATAAACTCACATCACCCAACTGTTTTTCAGGAAAATCTCTGCATTTGAAGAATCAAGCAAATGGGGAAACTGAGGATCACGGAGGTTAAGCCACCGGTACTAAGTCCAGAGAACGGCACAGGGGAGGCAAAACTCAAATTTCATTTGTGTGCTTTGAAGCTTGTGCTCTTTCTACTGCACCTCAGGCTCTTAGACAACAGATCATAGTGGGAAGAGGGTGCCTTCCCAAGCAAGGTGAGACTCTGGAGGCAAAACTCCTATGGTCTGGGGGTGGTGCCACATGGTGGCAGTGGGATCTAGAAAGATGTCACCACTGGAGTCAGAAGGCCTGTAGGACTGACTTACGACATTAGACGGCTGAATAACCTCTCTGGGCCTCAGTTTGCTCTCAGATAAAATGGGGATAAGAACAACATGTACTTCAGAGCACTGCTGTAGGGTCGAATAAAGTGAACAATGTAAATGGCCTGGCACATTCCTGAAGGTCCCACCAGGCACCGTGCTAGGCTCTGTGGATTTTAAGACAAGTGAGACACAGTCTCCGACCTCAAAAGATTGACAGGTGAAAAATTATTAATTAATTAATTTTAAAAGGGCCTGACAGAAGAGATACTTGCACACCCCCAAAGTGTCACAAGGACAGCAATAAACACCTAGGTGGAGAGTCCCCTGGGGTCATGAAGGAGGACAGGTAAGCACAGGGGGGAGGATTGGGACAGCTTTTAGCAGAATGTGTTGAGAAGAAATGTAAATCATTAGATATGCAATAGAAAAAATATATATTTTTAATACAACACCTGAATAGAAGTGTATTTTCTCAGTAGGGGTCAGCTATCCCCAACTGTTCTCAGGCTGCACTTAACTAAAGAAATTCTTCCGATCCCAACCAAGTGCTCCGACAACGCAAGGACAAAGGCAGGTGAGAGCCTCAGCCCAGGGGGGCCGCAGATAATGGCCTTAGCTAAAGACAGACACCTCTGACCCCAGAAAACCCTGTATCCCTAAGCCTCCGTAGGGAACCCCCAGATCAGAGTGTTAGTGATCTGTGTCTCTTTCATAGAAGTCCACGTGGTAATCCAGTGCTGGCTTGACACTCAATCAAGGCAGGGGATACTCAGAAGTTCTAGAAATAACCCCCAAGACTCATCCCTACAGCTGTGCGTGTGATAAGATATGACTCACCGTGTTATGTTTTAAGGCACTGCTGACCTTAAAAGAGATAGTATCCAGGTGGCCTAATCTAATCACTCGATTCCTTACAAGTGGAGAATTCTCTCCAGCTGGTGGCAGAAGAGGAAGTCAGATTTCAAGCTCCATTGCTGGCTTGAAAGTGGAGGGGCCATGGGAGGAGTGTAGGAGGTCTTGGGAAATGAGAGCAGACTCTGCAGGCAGCCAGCGTGAAGACTGGAACGGCAGACTTACTAAGGAACCAGATTTGGCCAGCAACCTGAATGAGCTTGAAAACGTTCTTTCTCAGAGCTTCCAGATTCTGTTCTGGTCTGATCCAGCCCAGCCAGAGCCTTGATTTCAACCTCGTGATTCCCTGAGCACAGAACACATCAAGTCTCCTGATAGCTTCACCTTGGGGATCAGGATTTCAAAACACGAATTTGGGGGTGGGGGGACGCAACATTCAGGCCATCTCAGCAGCCACGTGCAGAGCTGAGCACAAAGAGGAGGCCTCTGCAGCTTCCTCACACCAAGGTCCAGCCGTGTCTCCACCACGTCGCCAGGTTGGCTGTGTCAGCGTAGATATGGGGTTTGCACAAGAATGTCCATTTTCTGCCCAGAGGCCTGGGAGGTCGGCTGATGCCCCTCTCCACGTGCCTGGCAGCCCCACCTGTAACGGGGAGTAGAGGGACTAAAATTTCACTTTCTCAGAAACAGCAGATTCAGCAACTGTGGCTGCTACTGGAGACACAGATCTGCGCCGGCTTAATTTCTCTCAGCCTTTATCGCCATACACGGAGCAAGAGCTATTATGCCCTGTCCGGCGGCCAAGGACTCACCTCGTCTGGCGTTGGTGAAATGATATACCGGCCTCCAGGGTCATCAGACGGCTCCTTCTCCTGACACTCTCGTGCCTGGGATCCTCCCCTACCCAGGGAAGGCTGTTTCAACCGGGGCAGACCTCATCCTTGCTGCCATCTGGGGCTCTTGACGACCAAGTCCCTTGCAGAAATTGAGCCAGAGTTGGGTGTAACAGGGCCACCCACACGTTCCCCTGACCCCTGAGAAGTGGGAGGGGAGCCTCTCCTGGGGGCCCCAGTACAGCTCGAGCAGATGCAGAAAAGAAGGGAAGGAGGTTCAGTCTCTCGATATGGGTGGGGGGGATTGTGTCAATGTTAAAATGCAAACTCTAGTCAGAGCCCACCCAGAGCTTCTCGCCCTTCTTGGGGACCCTGAGAGTGGGGAAATCCGGGAGACAAGCAGGAAGGAAGGACTGCCCGCACCATCTGTCCACAGCTGGTGTCCTAGCCCCAGGACTCATCTCAACCAGAGTGAGTTCCTACTGCAGGGGCACCCTGGACAGTCCATACGCTACATCTGGCTCCCCCCAGCCCCAGTCCCTCTTCACGCCCATAATCTGCCCTCTGCCCTGCCCCAGAGTCCCTTCCCTCCAACCTGAGACAGGACCCTCAACTCACCTGGGGCTAAGACATCCTTCTTCTTATGGCCCAGGGATCTTCTTATCCACACGGCCTGTCTATCCAAACCCTCTTACCAAGCATCCCTTGAAAGTCCTGGGTATTTTTTGCTTCCTTCACTTCGTTGGCAAACCCTCCCTTAACCCCTAATTTGTACACAGCCTCGCGCTCAACTCTGAAGGTAAAACTGACAGTACCTGTCCCCTGCCCTTCACAAGCTCTTATAGTCAAAGTAAGGAGAAAAGCACAAAAATAATGACGACAGTGATGAGGAAGTGATTGACATTTTTGAGCATCTACTACAAGCCCAGACCCCATAAACTATGCAGTATCGTGTACCTATGAATATGGCCCAGGCCCTGGAAGAGACAAGGAAACATCAACACAGAAGTTCTCACTCTGTTGCAAGACTCTTGCTCCAAGACCTTCCTGAGATTCATTCGCCTCATGCATCAGAGACACATTTCCTGCTGGCTGGGAGTTGTTCAGCAGGTGCTGCTGCTGCCCCACTCTTGTCTGTAAACGTCAAAGGCTTCTTGCTGCAAGTACTAGGGATGCTCTCCGGAGCATCTCTGGCCCCAGGTGGGGCAAAGGCCAGAAGCACAGGGGAGTCAGTGCCCCTTTCTCCACAGAGCAGCCCTTGACCAGTGAACAAGTGCATGCCCTGGCTTCTTCCCTCCCAGAAGTGGTGGGGCTCAATCCTGCCTCAGTTGCCCAAAGCAACAACCTGCTCATTGATTCACCCCTTACTGCCTTCCTTTCCTTCCCTATCCCATGCACGACGCCCACCTGGTGTTTCCTGGGATCGCCTTCTGAATAAACCACTTGCTCCTGACTCCCTCTTTCAAGTTCTGCTTGGGGAGCTGCCCAGCCTAAGGCAGCATTTGAAGACTTCATGTCCTGGTCTCCACCCATGTGTTCCTCTGCCCAAGCCAGCTACGGGTGTGTTGTCCTCAAACATGCCACAGGCACTGCCTGTGCTTGGCCTGTGCTACAGACCCAACCTGAAACCTGCACCCAGCCCCTCCCCACACTGCTCCCAGACTCTGCTCAAAGAGTCCTTTATTTCCTCCGAAGCATTTCAAGTTCTGTGCCTTCCACAAGCCATTCCAGCCACTCCTGCCCTGAAGCTGTCGTGTGTGTCTGTGTATACTTTTACGTGTGTGATCACCACCTCTCCTCCGTCCCCACCCCCTGAGAACTCTGCCTGTGCCAACTGGGTCCCTAACCTTGTTGTGTGAATTGAGGAAAAACATAGGGGATGGGGGGGAGCAAACGTGCTGAAAAATGTGTGATTCCTTCCGTTCTGAAATCCTTTCCTAAGGAAGAGAAAAGAATAGATTTCAGAGAGGGAGAGATAGGACAAGAGCCAAAAGGGTTTGATTTGGGAAAGAATTAGGAGGGGATGTATGTGGGAAAGAGACAGAGAGAGATGCGGAGAGGAGGAGAAGGGAGAGAAGTCAGGCACCCCTCAGCCTGAAATGATTGGCTCTTGGAGAAAAAAATGAATAATTCGTTTATTTTTTTAAGTTTGAAGGTTTGCCTCCTGTGAAGCCAACCTCCCTTTGTTATTTTCTGAAGCTTCCATAAAAAGCCTCCAGGATGTGGATATTGACAATGCCATGGTCACAAAACAGATCAGCTTCATGCTACCCTTATCTCGAAATCTTAAAACAGAGGTTTAAATCTCTATTCTCCACTCCACTCCAAGAAACAGAGGCTTGCATCTGGGACCTTCCCTCGGCTCCTAATAACTCAGCCATCCAACCGTGTCTCCTCCCCTCTCCCTGAGCCGAGGCACAGAGGGTCAGTGGGCACCCCAGGCACGTGTCCATGCTCCTCAGGCCAGAGCTGGCGACACCCCCACCCTCCCAGACCCCAGTCCCAGCCCTCTCCCACCTCCTTGAGCCTGACAAGCCACCCTAATGGATTGACCGTGGCCTCTGCTGGAGGGGCTAAATATAAAACTTTCCTGTGCTCCTCTTGTCAAAGTTAAAAGCTTTTCATGTCTGTGTTAATGTTTTTTTTCTGTCTGCTGGCTCCAGTGACAGATGCGGCATCTTGTGCTGAGTAACTGGAGAGTGAATGGCTGGCAGGGGCCGGGGAGGTAGCAGTAATTTATCTCCAAGAGTTTAAGCAGGATGACATGGCTGGGAACAGAAGGGGGGCGAGGCTGTCACCTGATTACTAATTCCAAGATTTCTCCTCCAAGAGGGAAAAGGGGTGAGTGAGGATGAAGGGTACAAAAAGCAAATCAATAAACAGGTTAGCGTCTGCGTCATTATTAACTCTCGGCCTGTCAGCACCCCATTGGAGCGATCGCCCGAGGCGGCCTCGGATTTAATGGTCAGCGCAATAGATTTACTGTAAATGTTATCGGAGGCAGGGGCAGGGGCAGGGGGCGCAAGGAGACCTTCATTGACAAATCATTGGATTGCGCCTGGATGCATGAAGCTATTTCTGAACATGCATAAATAACCCAGAGCTCAGGTCTTGGGTGGCAATTCCTCCCTCTGATTTAAATGCTGCCACCCCTTTCCCTGCATCCTTCACTTCCGGAAGGTTCCAGCACCGAGGTTTCCCCTAAATCTTTCCAAGGACTTCCTGCTCTGGCCCTCATCAAACCTGTAAAGGTCAGGTGGCAGGTCTACACCAGAAGCTTCGGGGATCCAGAGAGTCAGAGAGCCGACAAGGAGCCCTGACGTAAGAAAGGCGGCCAGGAGTCCGAGGCTTTGCTGCGGCAGCGGGTGAGATGCCCCTGACAGGTCAGTCCTAAAGGATGCCCTCCCTGAACTCAGAGTCTAGGGCCTGGGGATGGTTTCTTGAGGTCCCTCTTGATCACTCTCCAGTGCCCACTTCCCCTGACCTGTGCTTACTAACAACAAATACTGGTGGAAGAACTTTTGATTGAGTCCATTCATCAGAATGGAATTTGCTGTCCTGTCCTCATGCCAGGAGTCATAGCAGAGCAAAAATCCAGGAGCGGGTGGAGACAGTAGCCTGAGAGCACAGAAGGTAGTCTGCTGTTTTCAAGAGCAGGGTCGCCATGTACAGTAGTTCAGGCTGTACACTGCACAAGTTTAGGGGACGTCCTTCACATAACCTATATGAGTGACACTCTCTGGAATCGTTGCAGGCACATATGACAGTCAGTCCCGACAAAGAGGCAGGATGGACAATAGAGAGAAGAAGCCATCTCTAGAAGCGAACACTGAGCACCTTTCCAATAGACTCCAGTGGAATCAAAGAGGACGGCCATAAAGCCAAGCCAGACATGGGTTGTCTACACAGTTGGGAGGGTTTTAACAGCCGCTAAGAACATGGACTATTGAGAACCATTTCTGCTGACACTCAGATGAGGGAAAGCCTGGGGCGACGACAGGGAATGCAGATTTTCTCTTAGCTATGCTGACCATAATCTTTCAAGCCAAGCATGCAGACTCAAGGTCTAGCAGAGGATTTTGATTCTACTGGTGGTGATGAAAAGCTTGGATACAAAAATACTTTGCTGTCTCGGGCATTAAGATCGTTCCTGGGGTCAGAAGCAGAACACAGCATCCAGACTCTCAAAATAACACAATGAGATGGAGTCCAGCAAGGGACAAGTTCAAGCTCCCAGGACGAAGGTCAGCTATAGTGCTAGACCCATGAAAGTCAAGCAGGGATGGCAGGCCTAGGAGTGGTGTCTGTGTCCCTCTGTTGCTAATCTCCAGTGGCCTCACCCTGTTGGGTGTCTCAGCTATTACCTCAGTGATACCAATTCCCTATTTAAATTCCCTAGAAGGGCTTTGAACCAGAGTGTTTGAAATACCTAAAGTGTTTCTGTTCTCCTGTCTGGCCCCTGGCTAATCCACAGCCCTGTCTCAACTGTTACCCTCCCCAGGATTTTATATGCCCTTCCTGCTTGGCACTGGTCATTGTCCAGTGTGCTATGTATTATATTGCTATGTGTATCAGTATTTTACTGATTTTTCACACTTATTTTTTGTCTGTCTTACTAAAACAAGACCAGGACCTCTTTTGTTCACTTCTCTATCCCTGGAGCCATTAACAATCCCTGGCACATGGGGGTTCAAAAAATACCTATCAGATAACGAAATGCAGAACGTGCTGGCCACCCCATTTCAGACCCAGACTGGGGCCGAGGGTCTGTGTACCAATTCCCACTGCTGACACACTGCCCAGCCTGAACCCACCGATCGCCTTCTGACACAGCCAATCTGGGACATGAAAGGGGCTTGCTAGGTGGCACTTCCCCAGCACCTTAGGGGCTTGGAGTTTACATATATATGCGCACATCCACATACCTGCACACAGACCTACTATGACAGAATTCATGCTGGAACGTAAACCCCAAGGTGATGGTAGTGAGAGGAGGGACCTTTGGGGAAGGAGTTAAGTCCTGAGGGGGGATCAGTGTCCTTATGAAGTAGCTACCGAGAGCTACCTGTTCCCCCCGTCTCTTCTGCCATGTGGGCACACCACAAGACCTCTGTCTTTGGGGAACTGGCCCTCACCAGATACCCAATCCTCCAGCACTTTGGTCTTGGACTTCCCAGCCTCCAGAAATGTGAGAAATACATTTCTGTTGTTTATAAATTACCCATCCAAAGTATCTTGTTGTAGTGGTGGGAACCAGCTGAGACACCTACACGTGTGCAGGTATGCACAGCACACACATACTACACACGCATGGGTGTATACAGTGTGCACACGTACTCATGTGTGTGCATACATGTACATGAGCTCCTATGAACGTGTGCACACGTTCGTGCATGCCTCCCCTTGTGCGCACATGAATGTGTAGGTGCACCCTCCTACACATGTATGTGGGTCATACACACGTGCGTACACCCATGCAGGTGCACTACATACACGCATGCACGCTACACACACGCACATGTGCACACCACCATGGGCTGCCTGGGGAGGTGACAAAGAGAAAGAACAAAACCCCTGACCAGTCCTGTACCTGGGAGCTCCCAAGGGCAGGGAAGCAAACCTCCTTCTCCTTAGAGATTTCAGTTTTCCAACTCTGAGGATTAATGCAGAGCCAGGAGCGGGGTAGGTGGCAGTGTAGGTGTGGATGGCAAGTGGCGTTGTGTGGAGGGGGTGTTCAGGTGATAAGCAGTGATGTATCTGTTTGCGTGTGTGGTGCGCCTGTGTGTGTGTGGAATGTGCACCTAGTGTGGGTGTATGTGCAAGGTGTGTGGTGCGTTGACGCGGCTGTGTGCATTCCTTGTGTGGGTTGAGGCAGGGTGTGTGTCTCAGACACAGAAGTTCCTGCAACTCATAAAGAAGTCACAAAGGGGACTCCAGTAGGACAGCCAGCCTCCTTAGAGGAGCTGAGGATAGAACTGAGGCCCCCCAGCACCCCAAAATTGTTCAGTAAGAACTGCAGCATCCGCTGAAGCCCCAGGGAGGCCATCCCTCAAACTCAGATTGGATGAAATGTACAGCAGGGAAGGTGGAGAGGCCTCCAGCGAGGGCGGGGGGGGTCTCTGAAAGGCAGGTGGGAAGTCGCCCAGGGAGCCCACAAGGAGCTGCCCTCAGAGGGGAAGGCAAGCCTAGACATCCCGTGAGGGCCCCCATTCAAAGGAACTTCTCCAGAGTTTTTCTCAGGACATGGGACAGAATGGCCCTTGGTCGACCAAAATTCCTCTCGGGAACATAGCCCTACTGCACACCTGCTCCAGGGAGAGTTGGCAACAAGGAAGTGGGGCCCAACATAGCCCCACCTGCTGGCACCTGCATTCCTAAAACAGTGTCCAGGGGACACCACATCACACAGACCAAGGTGCCTTCTCAGAGCTGGGAGGGGCAGAGAAGGAGTCAGATCTATGGATAACTTGAGTGGAAGGACCATAAGACCCAAACTCTTGGCGGGCATGTGGAGGCGAGGAGTGACCTCCCAGGGGACAGCAAGCCAAACGGCAGTGCCAGCAGTGTCAGACAAGGTGACCTCTCCACCTGGCACTGGGCTCCTTACAGGCCCAGACCACCACCCCCACCACCACCTCCCCTCCTGAGCGGGGCAGCGGCTGAGCCAGGCCATCTATGGGGGATGTGCCAAACAATTACTTTCCTTATTGAATATCTGATTAATTATTCAGGAGCCAAATCAATTATTCATATCTCATTTAAGCGAGGGGGGAAAAGCCACTGCCCCTTGACAGAAGCTTCTCAGTGCCTCCCAAGGCCCTGGGGACGGAGTCGTCAGCGGGAGAAATTGTCACAGCAGGAATGCAGCACTGCCACGGCTGCCACAGCCGCCACAGCCCTGCTACTGCACACATCGTCACCTGTGTGTGCACAAACACACGCTCACACTTACGCACACACTGGTGCACACACACGGAGCACCCACCAGGTGCCCGCCAGGCCCAGTGGTGGTGGAGATTGTCACATAAATATTCAGATGCATAAAAGGAAAGAAGTGTGCGATCACACAGAGGAAGAAGCCAGTCCCTCGGTCTGTCAGAGATCCCCAGCAGGAAACAACGGTTGCATTCGGATTTATTAGAGGAAAAGACAGACAAGGTGGGGAAGGGCAGTGCGAGCACAGGGACTGAAGGAGCAATAGGTGCCCCAGGGACAGGAGCAGGTGGCAGAGATCAGATGGACTGGAGCTTTGGGCCTACCCCGTGGGGTGCAGCGAAAGTGTGAGGATGTCCCGCAGGTCACAAAGACTGAACCGGCATCATGCAGTTTGCAGGACTTGAAGGCCACTGGAGGCCAGGAGATCCCATTCCCGATGCAGGTTAACAACCCCAGGCTCTTCCCAGCATGCTCCCAAAAAAGGAGTGCTCCTGGGGACCATCTCGGTGGGACCATGAACCAGCAGGCTTTCCTAAGTGGCAGGCGCTTTGCAAAACTTGCCCAACCAAGGTTTTCCAGCAGAAACAGAGGGAGGAGTCTGAGTGCTCTGGAGCATCCCCGATTTTTAGTTCAGGAAGTGAAACTTACTGCCCACTTCTGATAAATGGAGAAAACGTGGCCTGGAGAGGGGAGCTGGCTGGCCCTCGGTCACCTAGACCCAGGACCAGGGCTCGGGCCTGCTGCCCCCAGGCTCAGTGGCACAACTCAGGCAGGGAAGGTCTTGGCTTCCCCTCCCATTTCAGTCTCGGCCCTTCCTAAGCCCCCTTCAGAAAGGTCTGAGCAGGGGATGAGGCGCTGACTGTTCCCACACTGTACCCCGACCCCAAGCATCTCTGCTTGCCTTGCTCTCTTTGGCTCTTGCTCGTTTGCTAGGGGGGAGAGAGAGAGAGAGAGTGTGTGTGCGCGCGCGTGTGCATCTTTCTCGTTCCCCCTCCCTGTCTCCACTTGCGGCCCATCTCGCTGTCTCTGACTCTCCCTACTCTCTTGACCATCCTGTCTCTGTCTACCACATGTCTGCCTTCCTGTCTTTGTCCTTCTCTCTGTGAGTCTTGGTCCCTCTTTCATTCTCTCCCTTCCCCCCTTTTCTCTCCTCTCACTTTCCTCTTTCTCCTTCTTTCTCCTTCTCCCAGCTGGGACCTGGGCCCTTCCTTCCCCCAGCCCCTCCACCTGACCAGACCCGCCCCACACCCACTAATCAAATCTGTGACCTGATTCAATTACACCCAGCAAAAATGCAGACGTGTAACCTTGTTAATACCACGTTTATTAGAGGGAGGGGAGGAGAAAATTAAGATAGACTTCGTGTTGCTGCTAATTAGAAAAATTGAGACTTTACATCTGCGTAGCGCTGAGCAACATGTGGTGGTAACAGATGTGGGCGCATTACACAGCTGCACAGGGTGGGTGAGGCAGGGGTGGCGGGTGGGGGTGGTGTGGAAAACGTTCCCAAGCCAGCCTCCTGCCCGAGCCGCAGCCCCTCCACCCAGGCCTGATGACACCCTTGGGAGCAGGAAGGCCAGGACCTGGGAGGAGACGCAGGCCCAGGAGTCACACCCACACTCAAGCCCTGGCTCTACCGTGGATGGCTGTGGGACATGGGCAGCTCTTCACATCTCTGTGCTCCAAACATCTCTTGGTTTCCTCATTTACAAAAAGTGCTGTGGCACCTGCCTGGTCTCACTGTGGTGTGGGAGGACGAACGAATTAAAGCAAGTCAAGTACCGAGCACAGGGCGTGTGCCTGGCCCAGGGCTCAGCCCGGCAGCCCCAGGGGCTATGTGGGTTCCAAACATCCCATTTCAGAGCTCTACCAGCTCTGAAGCTTGGGTCCTGGGCTTCACCTGTGAGGGAACCACAGAGGAGCAGGAGGATACTTCTGGGGCCAGTTTAGGGGGAAGACGTGGGCCAGAGATGGTGTAGGGGCAGGGCTGCCAAATTTAGTTAAAAAAAAAAAAAAAAAAAAAAGGACATCCAATTGCGTATTTCAGGTAAATAACAAGTCACTGTTCGGCATCTGTCCCATGCAACCTTTGGGACATACTTATGCTAAGCTGTGATTCTTTGTCTGAAATCCACATTTAATGGGGCATCCTAATTTTATCTAGCAAACCTAGGTGGAGCATTGGGACACTGGAGCTAGGGAAGAGTCCAGGGCTCCCTTGGGCCCCCTGGACACAGCAACCCACCAAAAATCAGGGGAGGAGAGATGAGTAACTTCCCCTCATCCTAGAAGATCAGCTTGACCCCTTCCCACGCCCCAAAGCCCCTGGCAGAGCCAAGTGGAAAGTGGCTCTGGCCCAGCTCACTGCACCCCAGACTCCTCTGATAGGTGAGTCCTGGGATGAGGAAGAGCCCAGCTTCCCCCTGCATAGCAACTGGTATGCAGAAGAAGCTAGACACCCAGGAAATAGTAACTCCTTGTTCTACTCTGCCTCTCCCTCCTTCTAAGGCAGCCCCTCTTGCCCCCCTGGAGGGCACCTCTGAAGGCAGCTAGGAGCAGAGGGCACCCCCCCCCATGCCTCTCAGGGATTGAGTATCCCAGATATTTGCAGTGCTGCAGGGAAGGGACCCAGAAAAGCTAAGGAACATCCCTTCAGAGCACCATGAACATTTCAGTTCTGAGGGGACTCTGACAGCAGGACAAAGGTTGGTGGAACCTTCCCACCAGGCAGGCCTTTCCAAGTCTCCAGGCCTCCTATCCACTGTTTGGGGCATAACCAAAGGGCATGGCATGTGGAGCCCGGGGTGACCAGAGGGCCGAAGCAGGGCTGAGGATGCAATGAGAGGAGCCAGATGGCCATTTCAGGCCAGGCAGGGAGGCCCAGGGCCAGCTCCCCCTGGACACGTCTATGAGGTGGAGGCAAGAGTGGGGGCCAGCCTGGGCAAAATTCTCCAGGTGGGGCCGTACCACACCAGCCCAGGCTGTCTTCCACAGCTCCAAAAGGAAGATCCCTGTGTCCTCCCCAGAGGGCAGCCCAGGAAGGGGCCAGGGGGTTATCTGCTGTGTCTTGTACTACCCACCCACCTCCCGCCCCCCAGAGTCTGGCCCAGGGTTTCATTATCTGGCGCTTACCACATACTGGGCACTGTGCTCTGTGTTTGACAAATAGCCACTCCTAACTGTGGGGCCAATTGCCCCTGTGGGCCCACCCCACCTCTACCCACCTTTCTTGCTGACCTCCTCTGACCTCCACCTGCAGCATCCCCGGCCCCCACTCCCCACCTGTGGGCTGGGTTCTGGCGATGGAAAGCACCCATAAAAGATCAGAGTGCCTTTGACTCTAGCTCTCGCCACATTCCTCTCGGCTACTGATCTGGACAGGCCAGGTGGAGGCTTCCAAGGCTCCAACTCTCAAAGGCCTCCAGAAATCTCTTTTCCCCTCACTCCTTCCACCTGGCAAGGAGGAGGAGTGATCACTTCCTGTGTGTGCCTCCTCATGCCTTTCTGTTACCTTAACCTTGCCCTCCTCCTGTGAACAGTCCTGTTGAAATGTTCTTTTCAGAGAAATCCTTTAGAATGTGGCATTCATTTCCTGCCAGGATCTCGGCCAATCTAAGAATCCTACAAAGTAGATTACCATCACCACTTGTGAGAAGATGAGAAAGCGGAGATAAAAAGAATTAGTAACTTGCCCAAAGGCACACCGAAGGATGACCACTCCCAGTCACCCAAGGCCAAGTTCCTTCTCCCCATACTCCCTTGGGATCATCCACATACAAGCCATGTTCCTAGCCTTCCTTGGGTTCCTTTGTCATCCAGAGGGCTGGGCTTCCAGCTGTCAGGTTCGGACCTCACATGCTCATTGAATAAATGACAGCTCAGTTGCTGGAGCAGGAAAGGTGAAGCTGGGATCACATGGGGCAGGCCCCAAGCCTCAGAACGAGAATCACAGGACCTGTGACCAAGGCCAAGTCTGTTCACTAAGAAAGTCTGTGAAAACCCTGGCCAAGCACAGGGGATTCTCAGTCATCGTTTGAAACCAGGCATTCTCAAGTAGGACAGTTTTGCTCCCTAGGAGACATCTCTTTAGAGACGAGGTCTCTAGAGACATTTATTTTATTTTATTTTATTTTATATTTTATTTTATTTTATCTTTGAGACAGAGCCTCAAGCTTTCTCCCTGGGTAGAGTGCCATGGCATCACAGCTCACAGCAACCTCCAACTCCTGGGCTTAAGCGATTCTCCTGCCTCTGCCTTCCAAGTAGCTAGGACTACAGGCACCCGCCACAACATCCGGCTATTTTTTGGTTGTAGTTGTCATTGTTCTTTGGCAGGCCCAGGCTGGATTCAAACCTGCCAGCTCTGGCGTATGTGGCTGGCACCTTAACCACTTAAGCTACAGGTGCCAAGCCATCTAGAGACATTTTCGATTATCAAAACTGGGAGAGAAGATGCTACTGGCATCTAGCAGATGGTGGCCAGGGATGCTGCTGAACATCCTGCAATGCACAGGACATCCTGCCCCCACAACCCAGAATTACCCAGCCTAAAATTCCAACAGTGATGAGGCTGCGAAACCCTAGGTTTCCTCACTCAAGAAGACCAAACAATCTCAGACCTCTTAGAGGATGTTGACCCTATAATGAAGGTTCTGAGGACCCAGGAAGACATCAAAGCTACTACTGAGTCAGAAGTAGCCAATTTCAAAGTCCAAGTCAACATTTACCTCCAGAATCTGGTATAGCACAGGGTGGCTGCTGGTTGACTTCACCTGGCATCAGGCTGCTGCTTGGGGGTCCTCACCTCATCCTCAGCTGTCTTCCCCAACCAAGATGAGCCCAGATCTGGGATGGTCGATCCAAGCAACCTCCTTCCCCTGGAAGATCCAGATTAGTCCAGAGAGTTTACCTGTGGTGATTTTTCCCCTGCCCACAAGGGCTCTGGTCAAGAACACACACACTTTCCAGCATAGTCTGAGTTGTAGCTACTTGGTGAATAACCACCAGCTTATCCACAGCCCAGTGTTAGCCTCAAAGGCGTCCCCTTGGAAGACCCTAAACTGACTTTTGGCCATGCTGCAATTGGCCTTCAGAGCTTTGCAGAAGGCCTGTAGTGGGCGAACTTTGACTCTTTGAAGGGAGATGTGATTTTGAAAACAGTTCCTGGCCACTAGTATTTATTCTGGTGAGTGCAATGGAAAACAGACTAGATCATGCTCTCTTAGGAGAGTTTTTAGAAGGAGCCATAGGTGAAGGTAAAGGTTTTGTGAAGTGGTTCTGGAGGTTCTGATAAAGAGCCAGAGTCACCCATGGCTAGAACCATAGGCATCATCCCCTTCTAGGGATAGGATCAGAAATCCCAAAGTCCTATGGAGACTTGGTTGAGCAGAGTGAGCCAAAGGTCAGCCCCCAAATCACATGCTCAATGGAAAGGAGAAGCCAGATCCAGGGCTCAGCGTATGGCCAAGGGTAGGGCCAGAATGAAAAGAATAGTGGGAGCTTTGGCGACATCCAGCATCCCTGTCCTGTCTATGGACAAGGACATCAGAACTGCCTCCTGGGGAAGTGTGTAATCAGTGAAATCAAAGCCTATGGCTCAAATGAAGAGTCTTTAATGAAGGGAATACTTGCAGAGGTACAGACAATGTTAAGGAAAGACACACTGGCTGGTGAGGCACCCGATAACTGGTCCCAGTGGGAAGCCCACCCTTAGGGATGAAGGGACTCTAGAGGGGGACTGTCCTGCAGGATAGAGTCCTACAGAGCCAACAGCTCCTAGAGCCAGGAAGGGAGTGGGGAAGAAAGACCTCATTCTCTCTCCGCTTCCACCTCTGATCTCCTACCAACTCTTCCCATTGGCCAAACCCCAAGGGAAGCCAGAGGGCAGGTCCAGGGCTCAGCCTTTTGAGGTCCACAGCAGAGCAGAGAAAGGAATTGGGAAGAGGGAGGAAAAATGGAGAGTAACCAACACATCTGTCCTCTGACTGAGAGATGGGGACTAACCCAGAACTTGCTCTCCCACAACTTTTTTTTTTTTAATTTCTCTCCCACAACTTTTAATCCCAACCAGAAAAAAAGAAGAACGGGGTGGGAGGTCCATTCACTTTTATAGCAGTGCTCGTGCTGTCATCACACCCAGACACAGAGGGGCCACTCTGAAGGGGTCAGCCCAAACCCTCAGCCTGTCCCATTCTTCACCTTCAGGACTGGGTGGCGCTTGCCTTGAGCGAAGGATGTCTCAGTGCAGCTCCCACTGATGCCTTTATAACAGGGTCACCTGGACACCTTAAATCACGCTAATAACCCATGAGAACCCCCCGTGTGGGGTGCTGGCAGGAGACCGCACCATCACAGTGGCCAGAGGGGAGACCTTTTTATTTCTTTTCCCCAGAAACTACTCGATAAATGCTTTTAGCATCTTTTTTAAATAAAAAAAGAATGAAATGTAAGGAGCATATTAGCATCGCTCCCATTTTCAATTAGTCCAAATGATCGTGTTAAAAGCTATTAATAAACCACCGCGGGGTGGAGGTCACTGGGAGAGGAGTTCATCAGGAAGGAATTGGCAGCCCACGTGGAGCCTCGTGCCACTGCTGTGGGCTTCCTCCCTCTCCTCGCCTCCAAGGCCTCTGCCACATTCCCACCGTGTCAGGCAGGGCAGGACGACAGACTGGAAGCACCTGCCAAGATCTGAAAGCAGGCAGAGCTGCTCACGTGCCCGACACCTGCTCAAACCTGGGAAGAGATGAATGCCTGGTTTGGACTTAAACAAACCAAAACAGTAAAACAAAACAAAATTCATTTAAACGAGTAATTGGCTCTTTCAATCAATTCCGTCAGGAAGACACGAACCAAGCTCAGATCATCCAGTTGGCCATGCACAGTCTGATCAGGAGTCTGGGACTTTTTGTTCCTCACTGTGAAAAGTGGCTCGATTAAGTGATGGTGACTATCAGGGCGCTGCCTCAGAGAGTGTGGCATGCCTGTCCTGAATTCGTCGTTCGTGCCCTCATCTTGTTAGGATAGTGACTGTTCCCTTTGGTCTATTCACTAAGGGGAAGGTTAGGATAGTGACTGTCCCCTTTGGTCCATTCACTGATGGGAAGGTTAGGAGAGTGTCTGTTCCCTTTGGTCCATTCACTGATGGGAAGGTTAGGATAGTGACTGTTCCCTTTGGTCCATTCACTGATTGGAAGTAGCTGCCATTCAGACTGCCCGAGTGCACCAAACCCTTCCCACTTGCCACCTTTCATTTGTGAGCCTGCGGGACAGGGATCTGGAGTCAGTGTTTCTTCTCAGTGCATACCTGAGCCCAAGGACTCAGTTTTATTGTCCCAGCCATGCCAATTCCGAGAAAAGAGATGTGATCTTTCCATCCCTTGTCCCAGAGACTTTCAGACCAGAATTGGGACTCACTCTTCTCTGTCCCCTCTGGACCCAAGCAAAGGCTGCCCAGTGTTTACCTCCCTCCAGCCTTACACCCCCAAAAGCTACCCCCTCCTTATCTCAGGATGACCCACAGAACCCAACCCTGTCCATGTGCCTCTCCTGCTGAAATCTCTGCATGGCTCCCTACTGCCTCATTCTCAGCCCCCTCTCGGGTCTCTCCCTACACTCAGCACATCTTCTTGGCTCGCCCTCCACTTGGAATGAACACCTCTGCACCCTGCAAGATGACTCCTGCTTGTCCTTGGAGCCCAGAGGTCACCTGCTGCCTGGTACCCACTGTGATCCCTGCTGCTGTCAGGGCTTCCAAAGCGCCTCGTACCTGGATCATCACTGTGTATTTCCACATCTGTCTCCTCCATGCGACTGTGGCCAATGACAGAAAGCACCACTCAATATGAGGCTAGTAAATGCCTCCTCTAAGCCCAGAGGCAAGGCTTGCACCGACCCTCACTCTGCCACCTCAGTCTGTCTTCCATGTCCCAGTCCCCCACTTTCACCCAGCCATGGCCTCAACAAGAAGAGATGCCAAAAGAATCCAAAAGGTCCAAGGGGTGGCTTTGGGGGTCTCAGGATAACAGGGGAATTTCACCAGTTGTTCTTTGGCTATCCTCCTCCCCAAGAAAACCAAGAGGCAGCCCTTGTGGTCTGAATTTAGGCCCTACAGTCCCCTCACCTGCTCCTCTGCTCCTCATGCTACTCTACAGAGCAGAAAGCTGATTCAAAACCTGAATGAAGAACGGCCCATGGGCTGAGGCCTGGGGCCCAGGATGGGGGACAGACAAGAGCCTCATCCCTGGCTTCCAACACCCTCTACCCCCACTCCATGATTGATGGTGAGCAGATGCACCACGCCCCCTCCCTTCTTCTCCAGATAAGGGGGGTTTTTTTGTTAGGTTTTGCTAAAGCAACCTGCAAATTAATTTAATATCCTCCTTTGGTTGGGAGCTATGAAGCTGGGCTCGGGGCTGATGATGCATGAACCATTGGTGGCAAGTATTTAATCTCTGGACAATGGATAGAGATGTTAGTGCACGCCACACTAAATTCTATTTACGCTGCCTATTAAGGGCAGTCAAGCTGAAGGGAATCGGTGCACATTACAGGCCCTAATGGGAGAGGAAGCTCCACAACAGTACATTAAAGGCGGAAAATGAATTAGGAGGGGACGGCAGAGGAGAAAGCAGGCAGGCCGAGGGACTGTCTGGAGATAACTCTTCCTGACAGCCTGGCACACACACTCAGACACTGGTCAGACACTCCATGAAGGGAAGCTCCACCAGTCTTCCTGAAGACCTTAGCTGAGGGCACCACCCTGCCCAGCACCTCGGGACATACAGGGGAGCTCCCATTCTGCAGGTGAAGAAAGAAAATGAGTGGGAATTGTCTGAGGCCACCAACCCAGCCTCTCTGCCCATTCCTGGTGGCTCTGCCTGAAGGCCTGGGACACTCTGCTTCCTTATAGGGTCACCAGTTCTTCTGGTCCTTCCCCAGGCAGGAGGAGGCAGGCCATGGCTGTGGAGAGTGGATCTGTGGGCTGCTGTTGTTGCTGCTGTAATGTTATTGGACAGACCTGGGGAACAGGGTTGTAGTGTAGGGGAATAAAGCTACAGGGACTTTGAGCAAGTCATGTGACCTCTCTAAGCCCCATTTCCTCAGCTTCCCGGGCATCATGGTTGCTTAAGTCTTCCCGGGCTCACATACCCCTCACTCCTCTTCTTTTCTGCCAATTTGCCCTACCATATCTTGGCCCTCCAGAGCCCAGCATAGGACAGTGTACAGAGAAGGCACCAGCCAGTGCTCGCTTCTTAATGAAAGAATTTGCCCAAGGTCACCCAGCAGGTAAGTGCCTCCAACTAGGATTAGCAGCAGATCTGTCTGATTTCCATCACACCTTTCCCTAACACCTTTCTTGTAAGCAGGTGATCCCCTGGGTGCCTGGGAAAATCTGAGCAGGCATTTTCCCCTCAGAGCCAGGAGGCAGAGTCTGGGTCTGCAGGGGCTCCCCACCTCCTGCTTCCTGAAAAGGAGAGAGTGTGGTGTGCAATGGACCAGGCTTAGGTGTGGGGCCTTGGGAGAGATGGTGCCAGTGGAAGAGTGGCACTGCCGGGCTGTCTAGTTAGGAAAGGGTAGAAGGTGCCACAGGCTTCATTGTGTAGGATGCAAAATTAGGACATCACCGTCATAAAATCCACAGCCAGCCTATGCCCCAGGCACCTTTAAGATCTCCACAGGGATAGTGACAGAACTGGGGAGCTGCCCTAACCACCAAAGTAGATGGGGAAGCCATATCCTCCAGAACAAGTCTCAGCTCATTACTAAGCCCCAGTCCTGACAGTCAGGCACAGCACACTCTCCACCCCCAAATTCCTTATCTCTATGCAACCATATAACACTGAACTTACTGGTCCGACATTTCACTCGGTTCCCTCCCACTTGTCCACAAGGACTCCATTTCTCCTCCTATAAGGCTGCCATGTATCCCAGAAGGCTGAGTTGAGGGCCCGTCATTTATTCTTATATATCACGCTGTGTTACCTTCTTCGTGGCACTTAGAGTACTATATTATTAGAGTCAGGGTATGTCTCTCTTATTCATTCTGCGTTCACAGTTCCTAACATGAGATAGGCACTTGGAAGGGACCAGTGAATATTTCCTAAAGTGGAACGAGATGACCCATTGGTTCTGGCCAGCCATTCTGTGCAGATGTGCTACAACCCCTGTCATGAAGATTACACTGTAATCAGATATAAAAGCTTTGAATTATGTGGGCTATTAACAAACCACTGTCCTTAGGTTATCTTTGTCACAAAATAAAAGGATTCTATATCACATAAGCCGAGGTTGATATGACAGTGAAGCCAAAGCAGTACTCAGAGGAAAATTGGTATTCTTTTTTTTTCTGCTTTACTGAATGTTTATCTTTTTTATCTTTTTTTATTAAATCATAGCTGTGTACATTAATACAATCATGGGGTACAATTCGCTGGTTTTATATACAATTTGAAATATTTTCATCAAACTGGTTAACATAGTCTTCAGGGCAGAAAATTGGTATTCTTGAATGCATCTGTTAGAGAACAAGAAGAACTAAAAATAAACAGCTTGAGGGATTTCTGGGTAAATATGATAGATTAAAAATATATATCTATGACTTGGCCATTATGAATTGAGCTGCAATAAACATTCTGGTGCAAATGTCTTTGTGTTAAAAAGTCTTCTTAGTAAAGTATCTCAAGAATGGGGAAAAAAGTATCCAATGGACTCAATACTAATATAAAACCAATATATAAACACATGCATACTCATATGAATGATAAAACACAAATATAGTCCAGCAAGGGAGAGGGGTGAGGAGGGAGGGGGAGGGGAAGGGGGAAGGTGATGGCGGGAGGAGGGAGGGCATTTGGTGGGATCTCTCCTAATGTGCACAATGGGAGGGTATTCAGCACACACTCCTGAGTGAGGGACTCTCCTACAACTTGAACTTTACCTTGGAAATGAGAACAATGTGACCTAAAAATTTGTTCTCTCATAATTTGAAATTAAAAATTAAATTAAAATGCTACTAAGAAAATATATACAATATATATTATATTTATATATATAATATAAGCTATATATTAGGTTGAATAATATATAGCTTATATTATATAAGCTACATATATATATATAGATTCCAAAATTGTGTTGCTATTGCCTTTCTTATTCTCTCCATCCTTGTGAATTATGCCCTTGAAGAAAATCACTTTGCTGTTGTTTCACACAGGTTTAGGAGGGAATTAGCACACATGATGGGGCTATGTGGAAGCCACAAGAATGTGCCTTTCTAATCTCCACTTAGTGTAACTGGTAAACTGCCCCAAGGGTTGTGCTCTGACTCCATCACCACATTCCCTCCCAGCCTCTAGCTGAGCAGAGCAGATACACTAAGGTCTGCCCTCTCTTGGGAGACATGAGACTCCTTCTATGGATGATTTAGGGTTGAGAACTCCCCATCAGCTTTGCTGAAACTACATGGCATTTTAATACTATTTTCTTCCCAACCTTTCTCCCTCCCTCTTTTCTCTAAAGTGGTTAGACAGGCATCCTGGTCTGATCCAGCCTCCTCCCAACTTCCTCCAGCTTTCTGGCCATTTCTCCTTCATAGGTGTTTTTCCTCAATGCATATTTAATTCCATTTGTTGCCTACTTCTTGAAGAATTCAGTCTAACACAGCTGAGAAAACTGGAGCCTAATCTAGCAGGGGGGAAAACTGAGAATCAACCTGATTTGCTGGAATTTCCAAAAGGCTTAGGAATTGAAGTCATCAAGTAGAGTGGAAGTAGATCTCAAAGAAGGAGAACCTATCGGGAAAGTGCCTGGGAAATAGTAGTGGATAGATATAGAGATATATAGATATATATTTGATGAATAAGTATAAGCAAAACTGGTTTAAAATATTTTGAAGAACAGATCTCTAGATTTTCTCCCCTACTCTTTCACAGAGAAGCAATCATCCCTGCCCCAGCTCAGCAGATGAGTGAAGAATTTTTATCCAGAAATCTCAAGACAAAGGATGTCTAGAATAAGGACACCAGGCACTGTTGAAAGCAGGGTTCCTCACAGAAAACAGGGAATTACTCATTAAATGTTGAAATCTCCTTGTACTCTTCTCCCACTTGCCTCTTAGAATGTTGACAGCCAAAAACTTCACCTCCAGACAAGGAATGAAAGAATCTTCTCTAGGAATCTCACCATCCCAGAAAGAGAAACTTGATGACCTTAGAGGTTGCTCTGCCAAATAAGCCACAGGTGATCCTATGACAAGCTTGGAGCCAGCAAGTCCCACCCATACCAATCAGCTGGCTTGTCCTTTCTTCTTCAATGAGAATAGACATCCAAGGATAACTAGGCATCTGGCCCCTGACCTGGAAGAAAGAAACCAAAGCAAATGACTAGGGCAGAGAGAAAGTAGGAGAAAACAGAAACTATGCTGTTCAAGAAATATTATATCATGTATATAAAATGTCTAGAAAAGGCAAATATTGAGTAGGTATGAGGATATTAAGAAGTGACAACTAAAAGACACAGTATTCCTTTTGGGTGTGATGAAAATATTCTCAAATTGATTGTGGTAATGATCGTACAACCCTATGACCATACTAAAAATAATTGTATTGTACTTTTACATGGGTGAACTGCATGTTGTATGAATTATATCTCAATAAAGCTGTTACTTCTCTATCTTCAGAGAGATAAGAAATTGCACAAAACAAATGTAAAATAATGTAAAGAGGAACATTCAGAACATCTAAAAAGAAATCTTAAAATTTAAAATCAGCAGAGTTTAAATTAAAAACTCAAAAGAAGGGCTTGGTGTCCGTAGCACAGTGGTTATGATACCAGCGACATGTACTGAGGCTGGCAGGTTTGAACCCAGTCCAGGCCAGCTAAACAACAATGACAACTGCAACAACAACAAAAAAAAAAAGCTGGGTGTTGTGGCAGGCACCTGTAGTCCCAGCTGCTTGGGAGGCTGAGGCAAGAGAATTGCTTAAGCCCAATAGTGGGAGGTTGCTGTGAGCTGTGACGCCATGGCACTCTACCAAGGGTGACATAGTGTGACTCTGTCTCAAACCAAAAAAAAAACCTCAAAAGAAGAATCCAAATATGAATATATTCCCCAGAAAACAGAGCAAAAAAACAAAGAAATAAAAAATAGGATAGAATGATGAGAAAATTGGAGAATCAGTCAAGGATATCCAGCATCCAACTGATGGGAGTTCTAGAAAGAGAATTCAGAGACAATAACAAGAGAAAGTCACTGAAACTACTCAAAACAATTTCCCAGAAGTGAAGAATATGAATTTCCCTTGGAAGGGCTTAATAGAGAAGAATAAAATAGTCTCACATCAGGCATATTATAGTGAAATCTTAGGAAAATATTCAGACCCTGGATATAAAAGGAAGATCCTACAAGCTTCTAGAGAGGGAAAAAACAAAAGATATCAAATAAAGAGTCAGAAATGAGAAATGCTTCAGACTTCTCAATAACAAGAAGACAATGGCTCAGCATGTATTATCTATTGGTGCATAACAAATTAACCCAAAACTTATCAGCTTAAAGCAACAATACAAATTTATATTACATACAGCCCCTGAGGATCAGGAATTCAGGAGTGGATTAGGTGGATAGTTCTGGCTCTGGGTCTATTATGAGGTTGTAATCAAAGTGTCAGCCAGGGCTGCAGTCTCATCTGAGATTTGACTGGGGCTAGTGGATGCACTTCCAAGATACCTCACCCACGTGGCTGGCAAGTTGATATTGGCTATTGGCAGAAGGCCTCAATCTCACCATGTGAACCTCTCCAAAAGGTTTCCTGAATGTCTTCATGACATGGCAACAGTCTTCCCTCAGAAGCAGTGATCCTAAGAAAGCAAATCAGGAGCCACGTCTTTTATGGCCATCATTCCTACAGTAGTCTATTGGTAAAACAAGTCATCCCTATTAAATGCAGAAGGGGACTCTACTGGGCATGAATTTATTGGGAGCTGTTCTGTAAGCTAGTTACAAAAGAGTGTCCTCAAAATTATAAAGAAAAATAAACTTTAAATACCAAGTCTACTGCCAGCCAAATATTCATGAAGTATAAGAATAAAATAAGGAGGGAGGGCAATTAGTGGGATCACACCTACAGTGCATCTTAGTAGGGTACTGGTGAAACTTATTAAATGTAGAGTATCAATGTCTTTATATAGTGATTAAGAAAATGCCATGAAGGCTATCTCCCACAGTACAATCAAA
>CAUYRH010145666.1:0-13100 GCA_963574655.1 Perodicticus potto | reverse complement strand
GTGGCTTTTATTACAATGGCTCATGTTGCTACACATGAAGAATTCTTTATATATTGGCACATTGTTCTTTAGTGTTTTGAAATTGATATCTAGTATAAGAAAGGCCAACAAGGCTCGGCGCCTGTGGCTCAACGGGTTAAGGCACCAGCCACGTACACCTGAGCTGGTGGGTTCGAATCCAGCCCGGGCCCGCCAAACAACAATGATGGCTACAACCAAAAAATGGCCGGGCATTGTGGCAGGCACCTATAGTTCCAGCTACTTGGGAGGTGGAGGCAAGAAACTCGCTTGAGCCCAGGAATTGGAGGTTGCTGTGAGCTGTGATGCCACGGCACTCTACCCAGGGTGACAGCTTGAGGCTCTGTCTCAAAAAAAAAAAAAAGAAAGAAAGAAAGAAAGAAAGGCCAACAATTTAGGCTTAATGACTGCCAGATAAATAAAATTCTAACCCTTTAAAGATTGTATTTATTAGATCTCTTCATTTAGCTTTTATGAATTCATGAATACATAGATAAATAAAGACCTAAATACATACGATTTTTTCCATGTTCTTAAAAAATTATGAAACAGCAGCACCTGTGGCTCACAGGAGTAGGGTGCCAGCCCCATATACCGGAGGTGGCGGGTTCAAACCCAGCCCCAGCCAAAAAATGCAAAAAAAAAATATGTATATATGAAACATTAAAGATATAAAAAGTTCAAGAAAATAGTCCACACACAGTGGCTTATGCCTTAATCTCAGGACTTTGGGAGGCCAAAGTAGAAGGATCTCTTGACCCCAGGAATGGGAGGTTAAAGTGAGCCATGATCATGCCACTGCACTACAGACTGCTCAACAGACTTGTCTCTAAATTTTTTAAAAAAATAATATATTCACTCATGCTAACATTTTGTCATTTTTCAAAAAGGAAGTTGTAGTAGGAAGAATTCTAAGATATCCTCTAGTATTCCTGTGTTCTGATTCCTAACCTTTAAGTGAAGGCAGAGCCTGTGAATTTGATGGAATATCATTCCCATGCTTTTACGTTATGTTGTATGACAAAAGCACCTTTACAAATGTATTTAAGGACCTTAATCAGTTGAATTTGAGTTAAGCAAAAGAGAGATTATCCTGGGTAAGCCTGACCTAACCAGATAAGCCCTTTAGGAGACCAGAAGCAATGGCAGAGGCTTTCCCATTGCCTTTGAATGAGCCAACTGCTACATTGTGGATGGGGCCACATGGCAAGGACACCTAAGTGGTTAAAAGCAGCTGATAATAGTACCTGGCCAACAGCTAGTAAAATAAATAAATAAACACATGGGGACCTGATTCATACAGCCACAAGGAAATGAATTCTACCAAAAACCTAGGAGTAGCCCAGCCTTCAAATAAGAATATAGGAAGCTGACATTTTGATTTCAGCCCTGAGTAGGGAACCTAGGTAACATTTGCTAGATTCCTGACCAATGGAAAGAGTGAGATAATAAATTTATAGTGTTCTATAACACTAAGTGTATAATTTGTTACACAGCAATGGTACATAATTATTGAACTGTAATGTTACAGAGCAGCTAAAGGCACTCTCCACCATTCCCTCTCCCTGTTCTCTTTCCTACAGGTTACTTCTAGAGTCAACTATCCTGAAACTGGTGACTATCTGTTCCATTTATGATTTTACACTTTTTCTACATTTACATTTACCCATTGTAGTTTTTAAAAATTTGTCCACAAATTCTTTGCCACTCCTTCCTCCAAAATGTGGAGTCTTATTTCCCTCTCTAAAGGGAGAGAAGATCCAGACTTAATGACTTAGTTCTAGTAAGCAATATGGTAAAAGTGACAGAGTGTGACTTCTAAGACTCAGTCATAAAAGGAATAGCAGCAGCATCTCTTACCTTCTTTCTTGGATCACTGTCTCTGAGGCTAGCTGTCACCTCCTAAGGATACTTAACCAGCCCTAGGGAGAAGTCCCTGTGGTAAAGAACTGAGGCCCCCTGCTAATAGCTATGTGTGTCAGCTAGGTGGTTCTGACTCAGAGTTTCTCATGAGGTTGCAGTCAAAATGTTGGCTAGGGCTGCAATCAGCTGAAGGATTAACTGGGTCACAGAAACTCTTTGAGTCAGAACCACCTAGCAAAGCCTCTCTGTATTCCTAATCCATAGGAACTGTGAAATAATATTTATTGTTTTAGTCCTCAGAGTTTTAGAACAGCTAGATAAATAGCCACAGATAACTAATAATTCTCCTAAATTGGCATGTTATTGTGTATACAAAAGCTCACACACAATATTGTCCAAATACAGATATAGAACAATACATACTGTGATTTCATTTACATAAAGAAAAAAATAGACAAAACTCATCTTTGATATTAGAAATTAATATAGTCATCACCCTTGTGGGAATGGGGTAAAGTGGGAATGGTAACTGGAAGGTGTTTTGAGGTAGACTTCAGGTATGCTAGGATTGTTTTTTCTGTTTTGATTCATGTACTGATTGCAGGAGTACATTAAATTTTAAAATTCATTAAACTATGTGAGCATCCTAGTTGCTGTGTATATATATTTATGCTTCAATAAAAGTTTAACATGTGTGCATACATGTCATTGTGTCCTATTGCAACCTGCTGTTCTTTTCATATTCATCCATGTTTATGAATTCATTTGGAATCAACTCACTCTTTTTAGATGAAATCTTGTCTAATTTTCCCTCCTAGCTTTTCATCCATCTAAATCTTTACATAGTTTAAAATCTCTTTAAGATTAACACAGCACTTACTAACAGTATTACTCATTTGACAATTCACATATTATCTTTCATTACAAGGAAATTCACATTATAAAGTAATACGTTCATTATATTGTAAATTCCCAATCAGCAGAAACCCTGTTTCAAAATTTTAAAGGAAAGTATTTGTTTTTATCCTGAGGAAGTAGGTGTGTAGTTTTACCCTTAGCTGCCAGAACTCTTCTTTAATATTGTCTTCACTATATCCCTCACCCCTGCTGAAAATTCTGTCATATAGTATTGCTTCCTCAGAAGATTATAAAGTGAGAGATCTGGAAGCTTAGCCTCAGCATTCACTGATAAGGTTTTATTATAGCTATAACAAAAGATATTGTATTGTGTTAAATAGACAAAATAAATTCAGTCTTTATTGTGCTAACTATTATTTATTTATTTATTTTTTTGAGACAGAGCCTCAAGCTGTCATCCTGGATACAGTGCTGTGGGATCACAGCTCACAGCAACTTCCAATTGCTGGGCTCAAGCGAGTCTCTTGCCTCTGTCTCCAAAGAGCTGCCAGCTCAGGTGTACATGGCTGGCGCCTTAGCCCGTTGAGCCACAGGCACTGAGCCGATTATTTTTTATGATTTTCCTCTGGATGTCTGCCTCTTGAACTTTGTGAATTGTTGACCTTGCCATTCATACCTGTTTTCTTAACTCAGTGTGAAAACAGGATGTGCACCAGTCTCCCCATATTTCTTAAAGAATGTGGCATGTGGCTCGGCGCCTGTGGCTCAATGGGCTAAGGTGCCAGCCACGTACACCTGAGTTGGTGGGTTCGAATCCAGCCCAGGCCCGTCAAACAATAATGATGGCTGCAACCAAAAAATAGCTGGGCGTTGTGGTGGGCACCTGTAGTTCCAGCTACTTGGGAGGCAGGGGCAGGAGACTCACTTGAGCCCAGGAATTGGAGGTTGCTGTGAGCTGTGATGCCACAGCTCTCTATCCACGGTGACAGCTTGAGTCTCTGTCTCAAAAAGAAAGAATGTGGCAGGAGTCCCAGCTACTCAGGAGGCTTAGGCAAGAGGATCTCTTGAGCCCCCAAGAGTTTGAGGTTGCTGTGAAATATGACACCATGGCACTTTACCAGGGGTGACAAAGTGATACTCTGTCTCAAAAATAAAAAAAATTTAAAAAAGAAAGAAAAAAGAAGAAAGGCAGAAAAGAATGGCTATCTTGGATCAGACCCATACACAGCATGCTAGGGATGTGCATCACCCTTCAATGTTAAGTACATAATGTATTGTTTGTTTTTAGCAAACACTCATGATCCTGTCATGAATTAAGCTAACTCTTTTTCAGAAAATTGTATTTTTGCAGCTTTTTGGAATGTGTGTGTTCCTAACTACTTATTCTGAAGAACTGTTCTTTGTTTTATTTGCCCTAAATTGCTTCTATTTCCCAGCAGTCTTTATTGAATCTGTTAAATCTGCCAAATCATCAAAAATGAATGTGCTAATTTATACTTTTGTAATATTGCACAAGAAGAATATCATTGTCAACATTTTTTGTTTTACAATTTTTATAAATTAAAAAAATATTTTATTTATTTTTCTTTCTTCTTTGTTTGTTTCTTTGTTTGTTTGTTTTTACAATTAATAGGATACAAATGATTACGTTACAGTGTTTTCATTTATTAGGTAAAGTCCCTGTAGTAGTTGTGTCCCATACCTAGGAGGTGCCATATACTCTTACATTGTACCTATTAGGTAGGAGCACACAGGTCTCTCTCCCTCCTCTCATCTACCCCCTTCTCTCGTTCCTGTTATCCCCAGCTTGAATTGAGTTTTTCTCTTGTGTGGGCATGAATTAGTTCATCTCCTGGCTTCATATTAGTATTGAGTACACTGGATACTTACTTTTCCATTGTTGTGATACTTTACCAAGAAGAATGTTTCAACTCCATCCAGGTTACTATAAAAGATGTAAAGTCTCCATTTTTTTTATGGCTAAGTAGTATTTCGTGGTCTACATATACCACAGTTTATTAATCCATTCATGGGTTAATCAGCACTTGAGTTCTTTCCACATCTTGGTGTTGTAAATTGAATTGTGATAAACAATCTTGTGCAAATGTCCTTATGACAAAATGATTTTTTTTCTTCTGGATGGATGCCTAGTAATGGGAATGCAGGATCAAATGGAAAGTCTATTTTGCGTTCTTTGATGATTCTCCATACTTCTTTCCAAAGAGGCTATATTAGTTTTCACTCTCACTGACAGTGTAAAAATGTTCCCTTCTCTTCACACTTGCACCAGCATCTGAAGCTTTGGGACTTTGTGATGTGAGCCATTCTCACTGGGGTTAGGTGATATCTAAGGGTGGTTTGATTTGCATTTCTCTGGTGATTAAGAACAATGAGCAGCTTTTTGTGTGTTTGTCAACCATGTGTCTGTCTTCCTGAGAAAAGTTTCTGTTCATGTCTCTTCTCCAGTGATAGATGGGATTGTTTGCTCTTTTTTTGTTGATTAATTTGGGTTCTCTGTAGATTCTAGTTATCAAGGCTTTGTCATATTTGTAACATGCAAATATCTTTTCTCATTCTGAAGGTTGTCTATTTGCTTTAATTGTTCTGTCCTTAGCTGTGCAGAAGCTTTTCAGTTTAATTAAGTCCTATTTGTTTATTTTTGTTGTTGCTGTAATTACTGCTGAAGTTTTCTTCATAAAATCTTTCCCAGGCTAACATCCTCAAGAGTTTTTCTGACATTTTCTTCTAGGATTTTTTTTTTTTTTAATCATTTCATGTCTTAGATTTAACTCTTTTATTCATCCTGAGTTAATTTTTGTAAGTGGTGAAAGGTGCTGGTCCAGTTTCAGTCTTATGCATTTGGTTATCCACTTCTCCCAGAACCATTTATTGAATGGGGATTTTTCACCCACTGTATGCTTTTGTTTGGTTTATAAAGATCAGATGGCTATAAGAGACTGGTTTCATCTCTTGGTTTTCTATTCTGTTCTATATGTCTTATGTTTCTATTTTTGTGCCAATACCATGCTGTTTTGATTACTGTAGACTTGTGATATAACCTGAAGTCTTGCAGAGTGATACTTCCGGCTTTGTTTTATTACTGAGAATTGCCTTGGCTATACAGGGGTCTTTCTGGTGCCATACAAAAACAAAGAACTACTTATTCCAGTTATTCAAAGTATGCTGTTGTTATTAATGGGGATTACATTGAACCTCTAGATTGTTTTGGGTAGTATAGGCATTTTAACAATGTTGATTCTTTCCAACCAAGAGCATCGCATGTTCTTATACTTGGTAATACCCTCTGCTATTTCTTTTCTTAGGGTTTTGTAATTATTTTTGAAAAGATCTTTCATCTCTTTTGTTAGGTATATTCCTAAATATTTCATTTTCTTTGAAGCTACTGTGAAAGGAATTGTGTCCTTGACTAGTTTCTTGATTTGGCTCTTATTGGAGTATACAAAGGCGATTTTTGATATGTGGGCACTGATTTTATTCCTGGAGATGTTACTGCATTTCTTGATCACTTCCAGGAGTCTTGTGGTTGTTTCTGGGGTTCTCAAAGTATAAGATCATGTCATTGGCAAAGAGTGAGAGTTTGACCTCCTCTGCCCCCATTTGGATGCCCTTTATATCCTTCTCTTGCCTGATTGCATTGGCAAGAATTTCCAGCCTTATGCTGGATAGTAGTGGTAATAGAGGACATTCTTGTCTGGTTCCAGTTCCAAGCGGAAAAACTTCCAGTTTTATTCCATTCAGTATGATGTTAGCTGTGGGTTTGTCATAGATGACTTCAATCAGTTTAAGAAATGTGCCACCTATACCTATATTCTTAAGTATTCTAGATGAACCCTGGTTCAAGATCCATCTAAAAGGAGAGTGTCAGAATCTTTGATGTTGTGTGGGAAATATTCATTTATGATATCCTCCAGTAGGGCTTCCATAACTTTGGATTGTTCTTCTTCCCCTTCAGGGATACCTATAATTTGTATGTTTGAATACTTCATGAAGCCCCATAATTCTCTAAGCAGTGCTCTGCTCTTACTCTCTTCTCTTAAATGTCTGAGTTAGCTCAGTGCCCCTTTGCCACAAAGGGGCTTTCCTAGGGAATGGGAAGCAGCCCAACTCACTCCTAGTGAGGCTGCCCAGCTTAGCAGTCATGTCAGAGCCAGCTGTATGCTGGGACCCTGTGGGCTGTTGGCTTCTGGATGACAGGCCCTGCCATCAGCCAAACCAATGGGAATTCTACTCTGCCTGGTGGTTCATTCCTGACTGCTGATTACTGTTCAAGTTCCCTTGCTCATTTAAACCCTCCCAGGAAAGCTTCAGTGAACACCCAAGTCCAAGAAAATTGTAGGACAGACCTTCCCTGTCTCTAGCACTCTGCCAGATTGCCAGCAGGCCTCTGCCACACCCAGGCACCTGACTTCTGTGCTGGTATTGCACTGCTCCTGGCCTCTTCCTACTTGCTAAATTTGAGAATGGGCTCCTGAAGTCCCCTACTATCTCACTGTGTTCCCAGAACCATGTTTCTGGGCAGGCCACTCTAGCCAGAGGTGGTTGGAGTCCCCAATCTCACTTTGAGTATCTCGTATTTAGATGTCTCTAGTCTGCCATCTTGCTCTGGGTGTTTAATTTTTTTGATATTTTCCAATTTTTAATTTTTTTGCCAGTCTGAGTGAGAAATGCTTTTCCTTTGTTTTAATTTTCAATTCCCTGATTATTAATGAGGTTTAATACTTTTTTGTGTGTTTATGGGCTATTGGTTTTTTTCTGTGAATTGTTTGCTCATCTTTCTATCACAGTATTGTTTATTTCTTACTGGTTGACAACAATTATTTACATATTTGGTATATTAATCTCTAGCTTCTTATATAGGTTATAAATATCTTTTCTGAACTTGTTAATTACATTTTAACTTTGTGTATGGTGACTTTCCTTTCTATGAGTTGCTAAGTTTGAGGACATCAAATTTAACATTGTTTTCTTTTTGATTCTTTTTCAGGTAGTCTTTGCTACCTAATGTTTATAAACATATTATCCCATATTTTCTTCTTCTATTTCTATAATTTGTTTTCTACATTTATATCTCTAATCAATCTATAATTTATGCTTACAATAATTGCGTATTTTTCCAAATGGCTAACCACTTTCCTATTTTGACTTATTGAACAGTTAATCATTCCTCCGTTGATTAGAATTATTACCTTTTTCACTTACCAGATTATCTTTTATACATGATTATATTTCTAGACTCTAATCTGTTCTACTCATCAGTTTTTCTATGTCAACACCACATTATTTTGACTTTTGTATATATAGAAGGTATATACATTTTTATATCTGGATCTATAGTGTTATTTATCCCTTTGCTGGACATAGACAGTTTGTGCCAGTGCCTTAATATTAATTTTAATATGTCTCCTCTTCTTTTTAGGTCCATTGTTAGCTAGCTTTCTTTTCAATATATTTTTAATTTATTTCCATGATTAAGCAACTGAAAAGGCCCAGACTCGGATGACAGATGAGGTGCCTATGGCATAAAATTTAAGGAAGAGCTCGGCATTTTTTTTTTTTTTTTTTACTTCTTTTTTTTTTAAAGGTCATGCAGGTTCCTGCCTCATCTTAGTAATAGCACTGTTTTATCTAAGAGTTCAAGTCTCATTTAATCCTTAGTAAAGAAGTTGTTTTAGTCAGATGGTGTTTGTTATTTTCTGGAGGACCAGAAATGTAACTTCTTAGCATTGCTAGTTTGACCAGCATGGCTTTTTACTTGTTTCTCCCTGCATAATTTGTTCTATCAAAAAAGAAGTTTAATGATCAACCTGTATAGCACAGTGAATAAAAGCCAAGAATAGAGACTATATCAAAGAGAGAATCATTAGCTGCCAGAGAAGAGATCAAGAAAGATATGATTGAAAAGGGTCTATGCCATAGAGATGCATATCCTTAGAAAGAATATTTCCACCCCACATTGTCATCCCTCATTTTCTGATCCTACTGGCTCCACCACAGCTCAGGGATTTATTAAGAAAAGCCTAATACTTTACAAAGGCTATTGGGAACTACACTATTGTTTTATCTGGAATCAGGAGCTGTATGACACCAAAGTATTCAAGTTCCAAAATAAAATTGGGAAGCTCTGCAAAAAGAAAAAAAAAAATGAAAAGAAAAGCCTAATACTGGCTTCTGTTCCTAGTCTCTTCTCTTGCTAACTATCTATGCATTATAGTTAAATACTGTTCCCTGTTTTCAGCTCCTGTTAAAATTGAATTTTACACTATATTTTCTCCTCCTATATATATCGCCTTTATGTAAAGTTTAAGTTACTATTTAAATTTTTTCTCTATGTAGAAAAATTTGGAATATTATACATTATCCTTAAGTGATGCCCATATTTGCACTTACATTAGACTTTTTAAAATGTTCTATGCCAGAACCAGAAGATGATGACATGATAAGAAATATTATTAGACTAAGAGAAAAGCTTGGTTGGCAAACTATACTACCGCAATACAGTTTGAAATACAAAAGTTGTGAAATTGTAAGTCAGAAGACTACTGTAAAGGTATTATTCTATTTTATTCCATTTTTATCTTTAAAAATCAATGTTGAAATTATATCTTAACTTTTATTTAATCCATTTCAGGCATTACATTAATTTCAAAGTATAATCATTGTATCATGGCAAATGCAAAACTATTTGATATCATTTCATTTTACTTTTTAAAGATTGGAGAATGGATAAGGCATATAAAAATCTATAACCCTTCAAAATATTTTCATCCGTCTCATTTTACCACTTCTTCTAACTCATTGGGTTCCTAGGAAAGGGCACCATCTGCCTGAAATTCGAATCTACTCTTTTGTTCCTGAATATCAGTTTTTTTGTGATTTAAAAAGCAATTGTAGGGTAGCACCCGTGGCTCAACGGAGTAGGGCACCAGTCGCACATGCCAGAAGTGGTAGGTTCAAACCCAGCTCTGGCCCAAAAAATAAAAAAATAAAAAGCAATTGTAATCTTTTTTTGATATCCTATCCTCACTCTCTTACTCCCTCGTACCTAATTTTCTGTCTGATCTGATCTGTATTTCTTTATGCTTTCCATTTTCTCCTTACCCACTGGCCTCTTTCTTCAGAGAAATTTTAGCTTTCCCAAGTTCTCATGACTAGAGGGTAGAAGCTGTGAAAGGAATGAAAGTCTGTATCCTAAAACCTCATTTATTATATCTGATTTAAGATTGAACAGGACCTTTTCTTTCTACTTCTAGATCAGAATTCTCACAGTTCAGTTCCTAGGCAAGCAGCATTGGAATCACCTTAGAACTCACGAGAAATACACATTCTCATCTGCACCCTGGATCCATTGAATCAGAAACTCTAGGGGCCCAGCAATCTGTAGTTTATCAAGCTATCCAGGTGATTCTGATGCACAATTAAGAACCATTATTCCTTCCCAAGGGTTAGTAAATTTTTTCTGAAAAGGGCCATATGATAAATGTTTTAGATTTTGCAGGTCTTATGATTTCTTTTGCAACTACCCAAGGCCAAGACTGTCATTGTGACGCAAAAGCATTGACAGACAGTACATAAACCAATAGGTGTGGCTGTGTTCCAATAAAACTATAATTAGAAAAACAGGCTCCTGGCCCCCTAGCCACAGTGTGCTGATCCCTGCCCTAGACAGTTGTTTGTTGTTCAGAGGCAGCATAATATAAAGGAAAGTACATGCATAATGGAATCAGATTCACCTAGTTTTGAACCTATATATACTCATTGTGTGGTCTCGGACAAGTTCTTAACTTCTCTGAACTTTAGTTTCCTTGGCCATGAAATGGAGATAATAGTACTTCTTTTAGAGAAGTGTGAGGATTAAATGGGATAAAACATGTGTTATTGTACCTGACAGGTACTGGAGCATAGTAGTTAAAAAACAACAAAACATAGATGTACATGGGTTCCTTGGACTCCAATGCAGTATGTTTCACTTGTATGTGAAGAAAGGATTGAGAATATGAAAAAACACTTATTTTTAAATTAAAAAATAATTGGAACATATTATTTTTATGTTTCTGTAATTGAATTTTAAATTACACATATGATCCATTCAGAATATTTGCATCTACATTATTTCCTAGCAACTTCACATTTTGAAATGTAATGTAGAACAAAGATAAGTCAAGTGGCTGGATAACTACAACCAAGCCCAGTGTGCAAGTCATTGCTCAAAGGTTATGTCTTACTATTTGCAATTTTTAAACTTGTTTTTGAAGGTTTCTTAGTATAGATTATATCAGAAGGTAAAATAAAAAAGTAAAACAGCTAAAACAATTGTGAAGAAACAAATAATCATCAAGGAAGACAAAATTTAAAACACTTTAGAACTGGATCCAAAAACAAAATTGCAGTAATTGGAAACTGTTAACTTAATAGCTTCTGAGGATATAACTAAATATCAAATACTTCTTAAAAAATGAAATTATCTAGAAAAAACTTAAACTTCCTTATGATTTTAGAACATTTCTTATCAATAAAATTTTCAAGAAACTTTTAACTCTAATATTTTTCTCAATAATGCCAAGTAAGTATGGGAGAGGCATTACAGTTTATTTCAATAGCACAGAACATGGGAATCACAGTTGGATTCAAACATCCACTTTGCTACTTCCTAAATTTTTTTACTTCCCTAATTATCAAAATATTTCTGTATCTGTACAATGAGATTAAAAAGTTCAAACCTTAGTTCTTATAAATTTAAGAGTTTAAACTTGTGATTATAGAGATAATGTATGTGAACCAATTGTTAAATATTTTTTGCTTATTTAATAAATATTACCTGTTTTGACCCATCATTGTCAAAATAAATGATAAATTTGATATGCCCTAAAGGTTTCTGGTTTTAGCAGACAAATTTACTGGAAGGTGGCATGTTAGAGCCCATATATCCTATGGCTATGAGGAGTGAGAGTTATAAGAAATACCTGTATGCTCAATTATGGAACCCCTGGGTGGAAAGGGCATAGAGAGGGATATAGCTCTCCTAACAAGCATGAGAGCTCGTGAGATGAGAGCAATGGTGAACTGGCAGTCTCTACACCTGTGGTGTTGAGAAGCACGAGATTAGCCTTATATTAGGCTGGAGGAGAAGGCAGTCAAGGAGCATGCCCATTCTATCACAGACCTTCTGACTTTGACTCTGACTCTGACTCTGACTCTGGCTCTGTCTGACTCTCCTGCCTGCCTGCAGAACACCAGCATGGCATTTTTCTCCTGAAGATCACCAAGCTTTGCCAAAGACTAAGATCTATCTTTTTAAGAAGACTGCTTTATTCTGTCTCTAAGACTATCTCTCTCTAGCTAAAGTAGATAGCCCTCAGGCACCTAAGAGAAACTGAACCTGAGCAAGGTAACTTCCTCGTCCAGAACCTAGTTAAGCTGGGCCCGAGACCTGGCCAGTCCTGGGCCCTGGCAAGAAGTGTCAGAAGTGACGTGTGGCAGTGGCATATATGTAAAAAGTGTGTTGTCAAGTTGTAGAGGTTGGCCAATGCTTATTAGTAAGTGTTAATAAGCATATAGATAAATTTTTCTGAATTTTTTATCACCACATCATGTTATATATTTGAATATATCAAATCTTCCAGAAGATCTTGTTAAATTTTGATTATAGACATAATTTGATATTAACCTTTCTCAATGATGTTGTTCTTATTTTTAATCTATATTAAAATTATTTTAATTTATCAGTAATCTTTTCAGCCACTTTAATAGTTAATTTAGTCTAATTAAAATTTCTTTAATCTCAGGAATGTCTGAAAGATGATGGAGAATTTGTATATTGCCTTCCTCGGAATAATTCTAAAGCCCTTTACAATCCATATGATCTTCAAGTAGTCTCTTCCCATACAGCTAAACATTGTAAAGAATATTGGATTACTACTGCTTCATTTATATCGAAGGTAATATCAGCTTTTATAAGTATAATAGAAAAATATTATCCAATTTAGATTTTAATTATATAAATTACTCTATTTCAGAGATACCTGGTCATTTGAGGAAGAGTTTAGGTATAGGTTTCTCCTTGAAAAAGTTATTGAATAGTGACATTTTTTCTTCTTTATAGAAATTTAGGTTTGAGGATTAAATTTTAAGAATTTTTTCACCTCTCAAATACTTTATTAATATTTGGTAGACTTTTTTTTTTTTAATTATTTTTTATTGAGTCATAACTGTGTACAATGATTCAAGCTTGGAGTACAGTGTGCGGGCTTCCCATACAATCGGAGATATTTTTATTCACCTGATTAATGTAACATTCATGATATTTTCTCATTTACTATGTGAAAACAATTTTGATCCGTATT
>CAUYRH010145664.1:0-13795 GCA_963574655.1 Perodicticus potto | reverse complement strand
GGGGAGGTGAAGCCTGATAACCTGGGTACTTGATAGGGGCTGGGGCAATTCACTCAGTTCCAGCCCTGTCCCTGATTGATGTTGCTGCTGGAACAGAACAAGTTCGCAGAATTTATTTCTGTCAAGGCTATTTTCCCTGATAAGACTGGGGCTGCAAATGGGTTGGCTCAGTCTGTGAGTTCCAGCCTTTTGTCTCAGCTTTCATCACCTGAGGGCCAGGTTGGTCCAAAGATAAGCCAAGCAGCCCCTCTGAGATTATTCTAATCCCTGCACTCTGTCCTGGCTGGTACCACCTCAGGCAAATCCTTCATGTGCCTTGGTTGCCGCTCCGCTCTTCCGGCACCAGAGAAGCCACCTGCTTCCCCTGGCCACCCGGAACTGGGAGCGTCTCCTCAAAACAGCCCCAGGGGTGCAGCTCTCCTGCTATTGTTCTCGGAGCTGGCTGCCATTTTGTGCCTCAGGAGACCTTCCCGCCAGCCAAGTCTCCTCTCGGCTCACTCCCCTCTCACCACTCCTGAGCCTGAAAACCAGCACAGTCAGCAACAGTCTGTGCCCGTCCACACCCCTCAAGAAAATCTCCAAGAATCTGGACTCTGTGGAGGACAGGCCTCCAGACCTCGGGGTGAGAGTGGAGGGGAACACCAGGAACTCCGACTTGCAGGTGGAGAGTATATACAGCTTTATGCCTGGCTGGAGAGTTCCGTGGCACCCTAGAAGGGGAAGGAGGTTTGGTTTTTAGAAGGTCTCTCCCGTTGGGTAGGATGGGAGGATGTCTGGACTCTGCTGGCTTGTTTGTATGGAGGTATGGCGTATACTGTGAACCTCCTTCATGGGGGGGGGGACTCCCGTCCACTTGGTGATATGCTCTGTACCTTTTTGTTTGTGTCCTCGGGGTCTCAGGTCTCCCCAGTAGGGCTGATGTGCACTCTTCGACCTTTTCTTTTGGCTCAGATCCAAACCATTGACTTTCTTGCTGAGTTTCTGTCCTTTAACGCTCCTTTTGGATGGGAACCTCTACGGAAAGCTGGCTACAGATCGCCATCTTGGCTCCTCCCCCCAGAAATCACTTTTAAATAGGCTGAAGTGTCCCGAGCTATGGTCTGGAAGTAGCAGAGTAAAGAAGGAGAATTTCAATTCTTCCAGTTTGTTCTAAGAGAAGCAGAGTCTACTTTGGAATATGTAGCCAGAAAAGTGGCAGTGTTAATAGCATGCCAGATTTTAATTAAGTCAAAGAGGTATAAAAAGGTTTAGAAATTGAAACAGTATACGAATTATAGTTATCTCTAAGGTAGAAGGAAAAACAAAATCTAAAAGCTTGGAGAGTTTCTTTTAGGGAATTATTGAGGAAAACTTTCCCAACATTGCCAGATATATAGACATCTAGATACAATATGGTCATCAAACTCCAAGAAGATTCAAGGCAAATAAGACATCTTTAAAACACATAAGTAATCAACCTGGTCAGAGAAAAAGTGATGAAGAAATTTATATTAGCAGCGAGACATGCAAATAAAAAAAGATCTGCAAAAGAAAACCCATCAGGCTAACAGGAGACTTCTCAGTGAAAACTCTGCAAGCCAGAAGAGAATGGAGTTCTATATTCAATCTTTGTAAAGAGAACAACCACCAGGATAGAATTTGTATCCTATAAAACTAAGTTTCACAACAGATGGAGAAATTAACTTTTTTTCAGACAACAAACACTTAAGGAATTTGTCATGATCAGATCTGGACTGTAGGAAATGCTCAAAACTGCATTATATACAAATCAGAAAATAGACACCATGTGGTGTAAAATCACTGAAAAAATATGAAGCTAACAACTCTTATAAATAGCACAATAAGGGAAAGAAAGCAATATGATCCTACCTAACATTATGAACAGAACAGTATTCTACATATCAATTTTATCTCTTAATTTTAACAGTTTGAATGTGACACTCAAAAGATGTAGACTGCCTGATTGGATACAACAAACAAACAAACAAACAAAAAAAACTTTCTGTCATCTCTAGGAGACACATCTAAACTACAAATACGCACACAGGATCAATGTGAAAGGGAGAGACAAGTACTCTGTGCAATGGAAACCAAAGGAGAGTAGATGCAAACATTCTCATATCAGATAAAAATGACTTTAAGTGAAGTAAATAAATATCAAAATGGTCATTTTATAAGGATAGAGAAATTTGAAAAGAACATAGGAATACTAAATACATATTCACCTAACACAGGACATTCCAGATAGATAAAAAGTTCTACTAGAGCTAAGTAAAGAAATACGTAATTGCATTGCAATTGCTGAGAACTTCACTACTCTTTCATCAGAATGGACAAATCATCAAAGCAGAAAATAAATAAACATTGGAATTAACTGGGACCCTAGAACAAATGGACCTAACATATATTTACAGTATATTCTACCTCCAAATGACTGAATATACACATTCTTCCCATCAGCCCATAGAATATTTTATAAGAATGATCATATTTGAGGCCAAAAAACATGTGTCAACAAATTAAAAAAAAATCAAAACTATATGATGTACCTTCTCAGATCATAGTAGATAAAATGAAAGATTAATTTGAAGAGTAATGTTCAATTCTACACAAAGTTATGGAAATGAAACCACCTGTTACTAAAAGGTTATTGGATCAATAATGAAATCAAGATGGAAATCAAAAAAATTCCTTGAACTGACAAACACAGGGGACACAAGCTATTAATAATATCTATGAGACTCAACCAAATCATACATATGGCTATTCATAGCTTTAAATGCCCACATCACAAGTTAGAAAAATCTACAAACAACCTAACACCACATAAGCAGGAACTAGAAAAGGAACAAAGAACAAGCCAAACCAAAAATTAGAAGAAGAAAACAAATAAAAAAGTCAAAGTAGAAAAAAATGAAATAGAAAACAAAAATGCAAAAGGTCAGTGAAACAAAAAGTTGATTCTAGGAAAAGATTTTTTAAAAGATATGCCTCTTACTAGGTTAACTAGGAATGGAAAAGTAACAGCACAAATAAGCTCAATCAGAAATGAAAAATGAGGTATTTCAACTGACAAACAGAAATACAAAACTTCAATCATAAATACTATGAAACTCTCTACACACCTAAACTAGAAAACATGAAGGAAAAACACAACCTTCCAAGATTCAATTAAGAAGTAGATCTCAGCCTCAGCAAAAAAGAAAAAGTAGATCTCATTATTAGACCAATAACTGGGAGACTGAAGTAATAATTAAAAATGTTCCAATGAAAACAAGCCTAGACCAGATGGATTCGCAACCAAATTGTACTAGACTTACATTGAAAAACTGGTATACATACTGAAGAAATTGTTCCAAAATATTGAGGAGGGACTCCTTCCCAACTCATTCCACAAAGACAGCATCATTTTGATAGTAAAACCAGGAAAGGACACACCATTAAAGAAAACCATAGACTAATACCCCTTATGAATATACATGCAAATATCTTCAATAAAATGGAATTCAGCAATGCCTAAAAAAATAGTCCATCATGACCAAGTGAGCTTCATCCCAAAGATCAAGGAAGGTTCAACATATGGAAATCAATAAATATGAATTAAGGCATAAATAAGCAAAAACAAATACTGTAAGATTATCTTAATAAATGTAGAAAAAACATTTGAAAAAATCCAGCACACTTTCATGATAATAACCCTCAACGAACTAGAGAGATAGAAAGAACATATCTCAAAATTATAAAAGCTATATATGACAAACCCATAGTGAACATTGTACTGAATTGGGAATAGTTGGAAGCATTGCCATTAAGATTTAGAACAAGGCAAGGGTGTCCACTGTCACTACTTCTATTCAACACAGTTATGGAAGTCCTAGCCAGAAAAATCAGAGAACAGAAAGAAAAAAAGTTTATCCAGATCAGGAAAGAGGAGGTCACAATATTACTTTTTGCTGGTGATATTATCTTATATCTAAAAAATCCCAAATATTCCACCATCAGACTACTGGAAGGTGGGAGAGTCGCCTGAGTCCAGGAGTTGGAGGTTGCTGTGAGCTATGTGATGCCACAGTACTCTACTGAGGGTGATAAAGTGAGACTATGTCTCAAAAAAAAATAATAATAATAACTTAAATATAAAACCATTTACCTATAATAAAATTATCTTTGCTAAAACACACAACCATGCACACAGTGGTAAAAGACCCTATTTAATAAATGGTGCTAGAAAAATCAGATTGCCACATGCAGAAGAATGAAAGAGAACCTAAATCTCTCACCACCCAGCAAAGATAATTCAAGATGGATAAAAGACTTGAAAACATAAGAATCTTAGAATAAAATGTAGGAAAATCTCTTGTAGATATAAGTTTAGGCAAATAATTTATGACTAAAACCCCAATGGCAATTACAGCAGTAAAAAATAAATAAATAAATTGTCCTTGATTAAATTAGATGTTAATATTCATGCTCAGCTAAGAGAATAATCATCAGACCAAACAGACAACCTACAGAGTGGTAGAAAGTATTCATGATGTACCCATACCCATATTAAAGGGATAATATTTAGAACTTAAAAAATAACTTTAAAAAATCAGCAAGGAAAAAGCAAACAACTCCATTAAAAAGTTCGAAAAATACATGAACTGAAGTTACTTAAAAGAGGATTACCAGATGACCAACAAATAATAATAGAAATGCTCAACATCATGAATCATCATGGAAATGCAAATTAAAACCACAAAGAGATCTCACCTTACCACAGTTAGAATGGCTTTTATTTAAAATAGATATGAGTATGGATTCTGAGAGAATGCAACACTCATAAACTGTTGGTGGGACTTCAAATTAGTACAACTGCTATAGAAAACAATATGGAGATTTCTCAAAGACCTTAAAGTTGACCTACCATTTGATCCAATAACCCCACTACTGGGTATCACTCAAAGGAAAATAAATCATTTTAACATAAAGACATCTGCACCAAAATGTTTATTGTAGCACAATTTACAATTGCAAAGATGTGGACTCAGTCTAATTGCCCATCAACTCATAAGTCAATTAACAAAATATGGTATATGTATATATACCACAGAGTAGTACTCAGGCATAAAAGAAGGAATTAATGCCTATTGCAGCAATTTGGGAGAGACTGGAGACCATTATTCTAAGCAAAGTATCTCAAGACTGGAAAAACATATGTACTCTATAATAAATTGGAATTAATGTATGGGCACATAACTGGGAAAAGGGAAGTAAAAGTCATAGGAAATTAAGCAGGAGGACGTTATGGGAAAAAAAAAAATACCTAATGTGTACAGTGAACGCTATTTAGGTGGTGGGCACTGTTACAGCCCTTAGTGAAGCCAGGTATCAAAAACATTTGAACATCCTAATAATTTGAAATAAAAAGGGTTCAAGAAAGATATTAAACACTTAAAGTTATTTTCAGCAACAAAATGGAGGACTGCACAGAGAATAGAACAAATGCCAAATAAATAGGTCTGTGGGGGAAATAAGATTAAAAAGAAGTAGTATCAAAGTGAATTTAGTAACTGCAGGCCATGTCACAGTAAAATTTCATTGCTTTTTAGTTACAGGTGAGTACCCATACTGAGATCCGACAGAATGTACCCCAATGGGCTGTCATTTGGGATTCAGTCTTGAGCTCCCATAATACACACCAGATACAGAAACACCAAATTTCTTGACAACAAAATCAGTACTGATGAAAACTAAAGTTCTCAGCATGCAACCAGAATAAAGCAGGTGGACCACAGTGATTAAGGACAACAGTTGCATAAAAGCAGAGCCCCAAGACTCCCAGGAGAAATCTCCCAGCAGCACTGCTAAGAGCATTGGAGCGCTGCACCTCTGGCTCGCTAGTCCAAGTGACCACTAGGCTTCCCCAGCAGCACTTACACAGCATATACCAGAGCAGTCTAGGGGTCCCTTCGTGGTCTCCTTTTAATGTTGAATAAATGAGAGAATTGATAATTAGGAATCCCTAAAGTCGGTCTAAGCCAATTAATGTAGGCTAATAATTGTAAACTGTTTAAAGTTAACTGAGTTGGAGAACTGAACATTTTGAGGTTGAACAGTGGAGTCAGCTAATTTGTATTCTAACTAGGAAATGGAGGTTTTAGTTCGTATTTTTTCAGGGGCAATTATTAATCCATGTTGAGAAATTTGTCTTTGAAAGTGTTTATAGGCATCATGAAGAACGTTTTTGCATTTGCTGATAGAACAATAAGGCTCCCAGTCAGGAGATGAAGCTCCCAAAGAGGCTAATTCATTGGGCGTTGGCAGAGGAGGAAATTCTATGTTCGTTTGACTGGGAGGAACGGGTTCAGGGTCCACCACAGGCAATGGAGGGGCAGTGGTGATTTCAACCTGCCAAGGTGGAGGATAATCTTAACATTTCTTGTATGGTATTTTCTATTTTGAACTTTCTCCCTTTGTGTCAGAACTGTGCAAAGGCATGAGAGCAGCCCTAATAAGGCTCCATGCTGTGAAGATAGAAATACGAATTTTCTGACCTTTGTTGGCGTGTATGTTAAGTACACAGCGAACCTGTTTCCATAGAGCTAAGTCTAAGGTTCCTTCATCTGGCAACCAAGGCAATGCAGCCATATAGTTTGCAGAAGTAAGATTAAGGCTTTTTTTGTCCAGAATACAATCAGCAGCTTTTAACAGCTATTTGAGAGTAGCGATGTACAAACGTTGCTCACTTAAAAATTCTTGTCCCATGTTTAAAAAGTTCCCTGAAGTTAATTCAGTGAAAGAGAGATTCCCCATCCCCAGGTATCTCTGGACTTCTTACCTTAGCCAATGGATATCCAAGTTGTCCCGACAATTGCTGTTCCTGCCTCATCAGTCTTGTCAACCGTCCAATCATGTTGGTCTGGTCAAATGAGGATCACCAGATGAAGGAGTTTTGGGTCACTACGTGAGGGGTTTTGATGAGAGGAATGAAGGGGCTCATCACAAAGTCCGTGTCAGGGGACTGAGGGACTCAGGGAGGAACCCTCCTGAGCAAACCTCAGGTATGTATTTATTATCATAAAACAAGAAGAATGCACAAAATTTGCTTATCTGATATTAGCACTGATTAGGGAGGACGTGGAGAAGATTGGGTATAATTTCTCTATCTTTGTTTTTGCAAAACCACAAACCTCAAGCAAAACCTCTACTTCCAGCATCAAGACACTTTTGGAATCCAGAGAATCCTTAGCATAACTATTAGGCTTCGTATTACCATACCTCACATATACATTCCCTCCTAGAGGTCAGTTTTCTGATCTCCTGCATGTACACAACTAATATGCCATTCTCCTGATCCTCTAGGTCTCTCAAGCAGGAAGTGAGTCTTATGCTAAAGATCAGGGCTCAACTTTCCCTACACATAACTAGATTTTTTAGTATTCAAATCACATAATCTGATGCATGCTACCTGACATTTTTCCTTTTACACTGAATTTTCTCTCCAGTAAATATACTAACAAGGAAGTTGAAATAATTTTATAACCTTGAGGTATTATCTTTCTAAATTAGCCCTTGGTAGTTCAAAAGGATGTATTTCTTTCTAAAGTTATGACATGTATACTTAGCGCACAGACATTAGAATGTGCCTATCATTTCAATTTTAAGTAATCCTTTATTTTAACCTTAAATCAATCTAAAATAGATTGTCAAAGAGGAAGCATTAAGTTAAATGTATAGTTTCTGGCCTTCAAATTTTTCTTTAAAGACTCATTCACATATACTAAAAGATTTTGACTTTTAGGATTTGGATTTGCTTTATATCCTTTTAAAGGTAGTGTAAGTCAACCCACAGAACTGTTTTAATCCATAGCATCGCACCACGGAATTTAAAAAGATACATAATTTATATGCTTATGTTCATTAATCTGTTACATCATTTAAAGTTTAGAATTCAATTAAGAACTCTTTCAGAATGATTTAATTGAAACTGGATTTTTAGCTTTCATTTTCCTGAAAAATCAGATCATTTCTGAATATATATCAAATTGTATCAATTTATATAATATTTTCAAGCACATATTTCACATAAACACCCCTATTTGGTAATAGAAAGTGTTATAAATTATACTTCTGAAAGTTACATGCACATATATTACTGAATATGGGCACACAAATAAGGAAAGTGCATGGTTTATTTATGTAATTATTCAAGAAATTCAACATTTCTAGTGCAATAAAAAAGGATGTTGCCAAGGGATATAAACCACAGTGCTCCATCAGAAATGTTGCTTTAATCTGGAAACAACTACAATGTAAGAACTGGAGGTTGAGTCTCTTCATATATCTATCTACCAGTTATAATCATTTCTTCTACTGGTATTTGTTTACAGATGTTGTTTTTCATTTGAAGAATTACAATGTCCATAATAGATCTTCTTAATCCTTTTCTTAATTTTTACTTTTGTCTAAATAGTATCAACAATGAGCTGTAGCATTTTCGTCTATAATTATACCTTCCATTAGAACCTGAAGAATAAGCAAAAGAATTGGAAGTTAGATTCTTTTTTCTCCCTAATTGATTCAAATACAGGCTACATCAAATAGAATTACCAAAAAAAATCAGCATTTAAGGTTTTTACAATAAATTAATGACTGAAAATATCTTATTCATGGAAAAAACTTTTAAAAATTATATATTTTTTAAATTTCAGATTAATATAAGAGTACATATGATTAGGTTAAATCGTTTGCATTTATTAGGTAAACTTTAAGTAGTACTTGAGCCCTTCACTCAAGAGGTGTGCAATATATCCCTACTGGATAGGTTAGAGCTTATCACACCACTCCCACCTCCCCCCACCCCATTATTGAATTTAAATATGTTTTTCTTTCTTGTGGGTGTGTAGTTGTTCATCTACTTGTTTGATGTTAAAATTGAGTACACTGGATGCTGGTGTTTCCATTCTAATATTTCCCTTAGGAGGATCCCAAGTTCTCCAAATATTTTCATGTAAATACAAAACGTGTAAAGTCTCCATCTTTCTTTATGGCTGAATAGCATTCCATGATATACATATAACACAATTTATCCACTCATCAGTTAATGGGCACCTGAGTTGTTTCCCTCTTATAACTGTGTCCTGCTGCCAAGAGGTGTACCATACACCCTAACATTGAGTCCATTTTGTGTGAGAACCCAGTTGGCCCCCTAGTCCCTTGTCCATGCTCCCTCATTTTACCACCCCCCAGCTTGAATTGATTTCAGTTTTTCTCTTATGTGAGTGTGTATTAGATAATCTAGTGGCTTCATATTAGAATTGAGCACACTGTATGATTTGCTTCTCCATTCTTGTGAAACTTTACTAAAAAGAATGTGTTCCAATTCAATCTACATTAATACAAAAGATATAAAGTCTTCATCCTTTTTAATGGCTGAATAGTATTCCATGGTATACATACACCACAGCTTGTTAATCCATTCCTAAGGTGGTGTGCATTTAGGTTGTTTCCACATTTTGGCAATTGTAAATTGAGCTGTAATCAATAGTCTAGTTAAAATGTCATTGTGATAAAGTGATTTGTTTTTTTTTCTTCTGGGTAGATAGCTAGTAATGAGATTGTAGGTTCAAACAGGAGGTCTAATTTGAGTTCTTTTAGGATTCTCCATACTTACTTCCAAAAAAGTTGTATTAATTTTCAGTCCCACCAACAAGGTAAAAGTGCTCCTTTCTTTCTACATTCACACTAGCATCTGTAGCTCTGAGACTTTGTGATGTGGGCCACTCTCACTGGGACTAGGCTATATCTCAATATGTCAGGGTGGTTTGGGTTTGCATTTCTCTGATGATCAATGAACATTTTTTCAAATATTTGTCGGGCATTCGTCTACCTTCATCAGAGAAGGTTCTGTTCATATCTCTTGCCCAGTGATAGATGAGATTTCTCTTTTTTTGTTGATCACTGTGAGCTCTCTATAGATTCTAGTTATAAACACTTTCTCAAATTCATACCTGGCAAATATCTCTTCCTATTCTGAAGGTTGTCTTTTTGCTTTACATGTTGTGTTCTTAGCTGTGCAGAAGCTTTTTAGCTTACTTAAATGTCATTTGTTTATTTTTGTTGTTGTTGCAATGGCACCCAAGTCTTCATTATAAAATCGTTTACCAGTCCAACATCATCAAGAGCTCTCCTGACACAGTGTGTTAAAATTTTTATAATTCCATGTCATACATTTAAATATTTTATCTATCTTGAGTCAACTTTTGTATGTGGTAAAAGGTATGGGTCTAATTTCAGTGGCTATCCAGTTCTCTGACCACCATTTGTTGAATATTTGTTGGGGATTCTCTTCCCCACTGTAATGCTTTTGTTTGGTTTAGGGAAGATCAGATGGCAACTAGCGATTGGTTTCATCTCTTGGTTTTGTACTCTGTCTCATATGTCTTTGTCTTTATTTTGTGCCAATACCATGCTGTTTTGATTACTGTGGACTTGTAATCCTCAAATCTGGAAGAGTGATGCCACCAGATTTGCTTTATTATTAAGAATAGCCTTGGCTATGTGGGCTTTTTTTCTGGTTCCATACAAAACAAAGTACTACTTTTTCTAGTTCATGGAAGTATGATGTTGGTATTTTAATGGGAATTGCAATGAAGTTGTAGGTTACTTTGGTTAGATTAGAAATTTTAACAATGTTAATTTTTCCCAGCCAAGAACATGGTATGTTCTTCCATTTGTTAATGTTTCCTGCTGTTTCTTTTCTTTCTCCTGCTGTTTCATAATTCTCTTTGTAAAAATCCTTCACCTCTTTGGTTAATTATATTCCTAAGTATTTCTTTTTCTTTGAAGCTACTGTGAAGGTAATTGTAGCCTTGATTTGCTTTTCAACTTATCTCTTATTGGAGTATACAAAGGCTACTGATTTGTGGAGATTTATTTTATACCTTTAGATATAACTTTATTTGCTGATCATTTCTATGAATTTTCTGGTTCAGTCTCTTGAGTTTTTCTAAGTGTGAGGTCATATCATCAACAAAGAATAAGAGTTTGATCTCCTTTGCCTCCATTTGGATGCCCTTTATGTCTATGTTTTGCCTGATTGCATTGACTAGGACTTCCAGTACAATGTTGAATAATAGTGGCAATAGTGGGCATCCCTGTCTGTTTCCAGTTCTAATTGGAAAAGCTTTCAGTTTTACTCCATTCAGTATGATTTTAGCTGAGGATTGTCATAGATGACTTGAATCAGTTTAAGAAATGGGCCACCTATGCCTATTTTTGAAATGTTTTGGTAAAAAAGGATGCAGAATTTTGTCAAATGCTTTATCCGCATCTATTGAGAGGATTATATGGTTTGTGTTTTTGCTTCTGTTCACAAGATGTATTACTTTTATGGTTTTGCATATGTTAAATCAGGCTTGCATCACTTGGATAAAGCCTACTTGAATGTGATGTATACTTTTTAATGTGTAGCTGCAATCAATTAGATAAGATTTTGTTGAGTATTTTTGCATTAATATTCATTAGTGAAATTCATCTGTAGTTCTTTTCAATTGGGCCCATTCCTTGTTTTGGTATCAAGGTAATAATTGCTTCAAAGATGGTATTGGTGAAACTTCCTTCCTCCTCAACATTTTGGAATAAGTTCTGCAGTGTAGGTACAAGCTCATCCTTGATAGAATTCTGATGTGATGCCATCTTGCCCTGGGATTTTTTTTGTTGGAAGTTTTTTTATTGTTTCTGAAATTTCAGTGCTTGATATTGGTCTGTTCAAGTGATCTATTTCTTCCTGGTTAAGTCTAAGGAGATGGTGTGATTTCAAGTATTGGAACATTTCGTCCACATTGTCAAATTTTGGGGCATAGAGTTTTTGGAAATAGACAGAACTAATACCTTGTATCTCTGTGGTGTCAGTTGTTACTTCCAACTTTTAATTTTTGATTGAAGTTTTTAAAGATTTTTCTATTTCTGATTATTTTGGACAATGATTTATCTATTTTATTTATGTTTTCAAAGAACCAACTTTTTGTTTCATTAATTTTCTGAATAGGAGGGTGGAGTGTGAGGGCAGAGGAGAATCAGATTTTTTGAAACCAGGAATGGTGAGATAGGGGAGAGAAGACTCCAGGCACCTCAGGATTGTGTACTTTGCTCAGAAACATCCCTTCAGGGGCACAGGGAGGCAGTAGAGACTTCAGGACTACAAGAGGAGCACTAAAACAGTGGAAAAGGAGCAAGTGTTTGTGTTCATTTTCACGCCACCAGCCTTGGTGGCTGCAGCAACAGCAGTGGTGAGAGTGTGCAGACCCTTCCCTGCACAGTTTTTTTGGACTAAGGCATTTGCTTAAATTACCTTGGGAGACCTTGGGCAAGCAAGAATGTGACATTGAACAGAGCCCAGAGATAGGGACTGAGCCGCCTGGGCGGAGTGGAGATATCATGGTTTGGCTGCAGGCCATACACAACCATTGTGGTAGAGCTGCTTTGCAGGCTCAGCCCTCAGGGTCTTAGGAAGAGGCCAGTTCTGAGAGACTTTGGGCAAGTGACCAAGTGACTTCGAACAGCCCCCAAGGCCAGGACTGAGTCTTTGGGGGCTGAACGGAGGTTTCATTGTTCTCCTGCTGGTGTGCACAGCCATTGTGAGAAAGTTATCTGGCAGGCTAGGCCCTCAGAGTCCTAGAGCAAACCTGGTTCTCGAGTCCCTGACAATCAGAAAGCCACTTCCAGAGAGATCTGAGCAACACACTCTATCTTGGCATAGCCACTGCTTAGCCAAGAGACACTGTTTGGAGAGATTGAAGCATGTCTATTAAGCGGGCTGAGTAGAGATCCAAGCTCCCAACGCTGTGTGGGTTTTAGGGCAAAGAAGTCAGCAAGGCTTCCAGGCTACAATTTATACAACTGTATAAGAATTGCCATCTCATATCCCAGATCATCACCAAGATACATACACACACACACACACACACACACACACACACACATATATGTCATTTTTTCTCTTTTTTTTCTTTGTTGCTGTGGAAGTTGTTGTTATTTTTACTTTGTCTTTTTTTTTCTTTACAAATTTTTTTTCTTTTTTTTTTTAATTGTTGGGGACTCATTGAGGGTACACAGAACCAGGTTACATTGATTGCTTTTGTTAGATAAGGACCTCTTATAATTGTGTCCTGCCCCAAAAGGTGTACTACACCCCTTGTACTCCCACCCCTCCTCCTTCCTTTTCTTAGCTCTCTCCATTTGCCATCCACCAATATGTACTAGGATCTTAATTGTCCTCATATCAGAATTGAGTACATAGGATTCTTGCTTCTCCATTCTTGTGATGCTTTGCTAAGAAGAATGTGTTCCACCTCCATCCAGGTTAATAAAAAGGATGTAAAGTCTCCATTTTTTAGAGGCTGAATAGTATTCCATGGTATACATATAATACAGGTTGTTAATCCATTCCTGGGTTGGTAGGCATTTAGGCTGTTTCCACATTTTGGCTATTTTAAGTTGAGCTTCAGTAAACAGTTTAGTGCAAGTGTCCCTGTGGTAGAGGATTTTTTTCTTCTGGGTAGATGCCCAGCAATGGGATTGCAGGATCAAATGGGAGGTCTGCCTTGAATTCTTTGAGGGTTATCCATACTGTCTTCCAAAAAGATTGTATTATTTTGCAGTCACACCATCGGTGTAAAAGTGTTCCCTTCTTTTCACATCCACCACAGCATTTGCAGTTTTGAGATTTTGTGATGTGGGCCAGTCTCACTGGGGTTAGATGATATCTCAGGGTGGTTTTGATTTTGCATTTCTCTAATAATTAGGGATG
>CAUYRH010145661.1:0-41922 GCA_963574655.1 Perodicticus potto | reverse complement strand
TCTGATCTCTATCTTCTTTGCTCTTCCCCAGCAGTTTACTTAGGAGCCATTTCTTTTCCTAAAAAAGAGTTTATTCTATTTAACTATACTTCTGCATCTGTTAACCATTCCCACTTTATCCCCATTCCTCACCACTCTTCCAAGCTTCTGGTAACCATCATTCAACTCCTTTGTCTCCATGAGGTTAATTGTTTTTTTTTGAGACAGAGCCTCAAGCTGTCACCCTGGGTAGAGTGCCGTGGCATTACAGCTCACAGCAACCTCTAATTCCTGGGCTCAAGCGAGTCTCCTGCCTCTGCCTCCCAAGTAGTTGGGACTACAGGCGCCCGCCACAACACCTGGCCATGTTTTGGTTGCAGCCATCATTGTTGTTTGGCGGGCTCAGGCTGGATTCGAACCCGCCAGCTCAGGTGTACATGGCTGGCGCCTTAGCCCATTGAGCCACAGGCGCCGAGCCCGCAGTCTTTAACTTTGTAATAACACTACCGCCATCCCCACCAATTTAGGTTACTAATCCTTATTCCTTGAATGGATTCTTCACCTATAGCTAGTAGTATTTTATAGGATGGTACCTAACTCGGTTTTTTATTATTGTTATAATATGACCTTGGTATAGCCTGATCTAGTAATGTCTATTTCTCTACACTCATCAATTTTTTCAGGCTTTTTGACTGTTTCGGTCAATACAATATGGTGAAAGTGTCGTCATGCCATTTCCAGGCATAGCCCCTAGTTGCTATGGGCTCCTTCTGCTTCTTGCTTGTTAGAAGCCAGTTACCACATAAGGGAGACTCCTCTGAGGCTCCTGTTATGAGAATCCCAAGTCACATGAAAAGGCCGTATGAAGTCACTACAGCTGACAGTCCCAGAAAAGACCCCAGTCAGCAACAACTGGCAATAACTGGCTAAAACTAGCAGGAAAGACCCCACAAGAAAATTCCAGGCTTTGCCTAGCAGCACCCTGAATTATGAGAGGTAATAATAATAAATCTTTGCTTACCGTCCCTGAGTTTCGGGGTTTGACACAGCAGCTGATAACTGAAAATTGGGGCACTGTCATTTTCACCAACTCTTGGTTTGATGGTTGATAAAATCAGTTTTATGTTTGGTGATTCATCCAGTATTAGTTTCTCAGTTCCTCACCTTCTATCCTCAAGTGACCTTCTTCTCCACCTTTTCTTACTCATTCATTTTGCCATTTCCAAACATATCAACCCTTTCATAACATCAGTTTCACACAACTGATTCACTGACTACTTCATCGAATCTTTCCACCTGTAATGGTTAGTTTTATGCGTCAACCTGACTAGCCTAAGGGACAGCTGGGAAAACATTATTTCTAGATATGTCTGTGAGGGTGTTTCTGGAAGAGATTAGCGTTTGAATCAGTAGTCTGAGTAGAAGATCCACTCTCAACAATGTGTGTGGATGGCCCAAGTAGAGCAAAATACCAAAGGGAGGGAGAACTGACTTTCTCTTCTTGAGCTGAAAGATCCAACTTCTCCTTCTCTTGGTCATCAGAGCTTTCAGTTTTTAGGCCTTCAGCTTCAAACTTGGAGATACACCACCAATTTTCCTGGTTCTCCAGCCTGCACATGGCATGTTGTGGGACTTCACAGTCTCCATAATTACATGAACTAGTTCTCAGAATAATACACACACACACACACACACACACACATTATCAGTTCTGTTTCTAAGGAGAACCTTCAGCCAGGCACTGTGGCTAATGTCTATAAGCCTAGCACTGTGGGAGGTTAAGGCGGGAAGATTGCTTGAGCTCAGGATTTTGAGACCAGCCTGAGCAAGAGCGAGACCCCCTCTCTACTAACATAAGAAAAATCGGTCGAGCATTGTAGCAGTCACCTGTAATCCCAGCTACCCGGAAGGCTGAGGCAAGAGGATCATTTGAGCCAGGAGTTGATGTTGTTATGAGCTATGATGCCATGGGACTCTAGCCTGGGTGACAGAGTAAGACTCTGTCTCAAAAAGAAAAAAAAAAGTAAGGAGAACCTTGATTAATACACCAGTTCCCTTAGACTACTCAAATGTTACAAGTATTTTCTACCACACTAGGCTTTTAATTTCATCGATCCTACAAACTTTACATTATCTCTCAATCCACTTATAATGCTACTTTCATTATTAAGCAGCCAAAACTCTATTGCCAATAATAATGATAATTTTTTCTTATACTCTTCCAGTTCCCATTTTCAGCCTACTACCTGTCTGCACTTGTCCCTGGTAAATGAAGGAAAACACCAAACCAAGCCCTATGGTGTCCCTTTAATTTTATGACTACCAAATTTTATCTTCAACTAAGATCTCTGAATTCCACCATCAGTTATTAGCCTTTCCCTTTTGAGTGTCTAATAAGCATCTTAAATTAAAAGGTCCAAAATGAATCTCCTGAGTATCTAATCCCACAGCTCCAAGTACATATGCTCCTTCTGGATCATTCTTAATAGCAGTTACAGAAGCTCCATAACCTTAATCGCTGAGATCAAAAACCTGACCATGCCTGACTTACATTTTTCCTAACACCCACCACCAATCTGTGAGAAATTCCAAGGATGAGAACTTCAAAATGTATCTAACACAAACTCAATTTCACCACCGTAATCTATTCACCTGGAATTCCTTTCCTACATCACTAAAAATAACCTTCACATGGGTCTTCCTCTTTTCTCAACATGTTTAATTAGTCTAATTCAACAGAGAAGCTAGAGGGACCCTGCCAAGGCCTAACTCAGAGATCCTCACTCCTCTGGTCTTGGACTGTCTCAGGAATTCCCCACTCACTCCCTGAGAGTCAGAACCACTGTGAGGCCCAGTGGAATGCCTGAGCCCATCTCCTTGCCTTGCTCACCTTTGCTTCTGCTGCTGTAACTGTGGGGCTTCCTCAGTGTTTCTTGCACATGGTAGGGTATGTCTGCATCAGAGCCCTTACTCCTATCATTGTTTTGGTCCCAGTTCTTTTCTGCTTTGTGGCCTTGTTATCTTACTTCCTTCAAGACTTCATGCAAAAAATGTCTCCTGCATCAATGTCATATTCTTTAACCCTATTGCCTATAATTTAAAGAACCCCCACTTCAGCCACCACCATTTCTTATTATCCTTCTTATCTTGATTTTCTTTTCTTTGTCAGTATTTATTACTATCTAACAGGTAGTACTTCTACTCATTTATCTTATTTTCTATCCCCCAATATTATTTAAGATACATGAGGCCATTGCCTCCCATTTTGTTACTACAATATCATAGCACCTAGAAAGTTTGATTTCCCAGGGTAAACGTGTAAAGAATCTAACGGTCAATAGAGAATCTATTTTTTGATTATTTTCCACAAATACAAAATAACTTTGTTATGTAAGTAAAATTTCAAAACTTGGATATCAAGGAGAAATCTCTTGGGATATTTTAAAAATCTATTAAGTATAAATCACTAATTGACATGTCAAAGATTCCAGGCATTCTGTCCTCCTGTTGATAGACTTAAATTTAGACGATATATTCATCCTGGTTGAGCATCATATGCACTCCTGAAGCTGGCATAAAAGTTCAGTGACCTGATGGGGAGATCAGGAGAGGAGGTGTTCACACAAAAGATGACTTCTGATTTCTGACTCTCAGCTATTATAGTTTACCCATTACTATCCAAGCACGGAGACTCTGGGGTAACAGGGAAAGGGTATGTTTGAGAGGTAAGAATCAAAAATTTCTACTTTATGGGTCAAAGGTATGTTCATGAAGTAGACACTGGGATGGTGGCTGCAACCCCAAATGATGAGCAATAAATCCTCCATATTCTCTTTGCTGACAGATGGGAAATGGATAAAAAAACTGGAAATTGCTTATATGTGGACATGTTTTCATCACATGTTGGCTCCAATTTTCAGAAAAAAGTAAGACTTCTTTATTTTCTCATAGGGTTCATTCTCTCCCTTTCATTCTGACATTTTAACTAGACTTCTCAGCACACATTCTCTTTTATTCATAACCACCAATTAATGTGTGCCTGAGCTTATGATAAAATAAATATAATCTGAATAGCATTTCTGACAGGGAAGAAGATAAATCTAATATCTTAACTACTGGCATAAGAATTCTTAAGTCACATTCCATTCCTCCACTTCCCTTTCTCGTCTTCTGTCTTGGTGTCTACCACTGAGTATTTTTTTTCTTTATTAAATCATAGGTGTGTACATTAATGCAATCATGGGGTACAATGTGCTGGTTTTATATACAATTTGAAATATTTACATCGAACTGGTTAACATAGCCTTCATGGCATTTTCTTAGTTAATGTGTTCAGACATTTATATTCTACATTTAGTAAGTTTCACGTGTATCCTTCTAAGATGATCTCAAGAATGGAAGAAAAATTATCCAAAGTACTCAGTCCTACTATGAGCAGTTTGATGTAATGAAGTTGTTATGGTAGGATTCTCTCTTGGAAATGAGACTTCTGTAAGAGACGGCATTGAATATAGTTTCTTCTCCTTATATTAATGAAGGAAATAAGTGATTCACAATATTAAATGTAACCCTAATATTATTAACTAAAACATTACACAGGCATATATTTTGGCTAATAGTCCACAAACCTTAGTAACTTCATATAAAATTTGAGGACAAAATCACAGCGCATTTGTGGTTGATAGAAGTATTTAACCTCTTTAGTTCTCACTTTGCTTATTTGTAAAAGGAGGAGTAAGAATCCATATTATTAAAAGTAACTATCACTCATATGATTTTAAGAAAAGTTTATTAGAAACTGCATTTCAATCTAGACTTGGATAACAAGCACACAAAAAAGTGAGATGTCCATTTATTTATCATGTACTCAAAATTATCAGTTGGAGAGTGTGGGGATATTTTGTCTTGTTTAGCCATGCCTCAAAAGCTGTGTGGAAAGAGTACTAATGCTTAGATTGCTTGCAAATGGGATTTGTTTGACAGGGAAGGGAGGCAATTCAAAACTTATCTTTAAAATGATTTGAAGGTACATTATCTTGGTAAGATATAGAATACTAGATGAATATTATATAGTTTGAGTGACATAGGCAGGATTCATTCTAATATGAGTTGGCCATGGAACCCACATAGCTACACTCAGGTGGGCTAGTCTTCACCCTCTGTCTGAAATTTGAACACATGTACAGACCAATTTCAACAGCTATTATAATATACCCACTATTTTTTCTTTCTTTTTAAAAATACATGTTGTTTGAATTTTTAAGCAAATTATTTGCTTACCGTTATTAACGTTAACAAAACCCTATGCAATTAAAATTGAATGTCATTATTTTGTTCTTTTCCAAATAAGAACTAATAACTGTGAGAAAGCCTTTGTTAATGCTTATCAGTAAATCAGACTAAAAAAAAGTGTCATTTTTGCTAATGCTAAAGTTCTTGGCATTAGATAAAGGACAACCATTATGTAGATAAAGGACAACTATTATGTTCTTGTGCCAGAGTTTTAAATTATTCTGTTCATTTTTTGGCTAAGCCTGATCATGATCAAGTCCTTTGTACAAGAACAAAAGAAATTTGTCGATATTGGTGATTTTGGATCCCATTAGAATGTTTTCCTAAATTGTGAAAGGCCTTTTGTGGGCATTGCAATGCCGATGGCATGCATTTTAGTATAGGAAACTTGACAATTAATAATTTTGTTTTTAATTGTTTACTGATAAATTATTTAAAGATAATTATGAATATTATTCCAAGCCAGTAAAGACAGAACCAAAATGAAGCTGGCGGCATTTCCTGTTCATTCATGGCTGCTGCTTCTCTCTCTCTCTTTCTTTTCCCCAGGATAGATACGTGTGCGTGTCAAGGCAAATCAGAGGGCTCAGAGATCAGCTCACACTTCCCTCTGCCATAGGGGAATTTGTAGTCTTTCTAAGATGACCAAGGTCCCTGGCAACAGAACTCCATCTTCTTAGTAGTCCTGTTCAATTTGAAGTAAGTGCCCAGACTCACAAAATCCAGGACAGAAGACTGACATTCCAGGAAGCCTGTCCTAGGCAGACATTCAGATGCTCAGTGAAATCAGGGGCAGGCTCTGTCTGCATCCATTTTGTGCTGCTATAACAGAATATCTGAAATGAGATAATTTATAAGGAACAGAAGTTTATTTCCTTGCAGTTTTGGAGGCTGAGACGTCCAAAATTTAGGCGCTGGCATCTGGCAATGGCCTTCTCACTATTTCATCACACGGCCACATGGCAGAAGGCAGCTTACGGAGGAAGGGCAAAGAAAGGAGTGGGGGAGGGCGCTGGTGCTGAATTTGCCTTTGTAAAGTGGTATTAATCCCCCACATGAAGACAGAGTTATGAAGGACTAAATCACCTCTTAAACATCCCCCCGTTAACATTGTCACAATGGCAGCTACATTTCAAACTGAGTGTTGCAGAGGACCAATGTTGAAACCATAGCAGCCTCCTAATCTTTCCTCTGTGTATCTTGTCTTCAAGTTGGAAAGACTGGCACCATCCCTAGTAGGAACGGAATACGGTGAATGTTCAGCAACAAACGTCTATTGACAGCAGCTACTCTCTCTTCTCTGTCTCTTTCTTTTCCCATTTTCCTTTCCGTTTTTCTTTTCTACTTTTCTCTCTCTTTTCTACCTTCTCTGCCATGTTCCTTCCTATTTTCATGAAATATTTGCTTTTTCCTATTCTGCCTCTCTCTCTTCTCACCTCTTAACTCTGCTTCTCTTTTTCCACCGGTTCTGTTCTTTATCTCATCTTCCTTGTTCACTTCCACCTTCCCGTTTACTTTCTTTCTTGTTTCACTTTGATCACATCCAAAAGACCAGATTCCACCCTGCATGCACAGAAACTCCAAGTCAATTGCATTTAGAGAGGATGATATTTTGTCTAACTCCATTTGCTCAAAGAAGATTTCTAAAAATAAAAGTCATGTCAGAAAATGTAAAGGGCTTGGTGGGAAATCCAGTGTGAAATCATTAATTGCCTTTTAAATCCTGTGCATGAAGTGTGTATTAATGAATCATTCAAAATCAACACAAAAATAAATTAATTGCCTTTCATATTTTCTTCTGGGCTTCAGACCTGTCAGAATATTTAGCAATCAGCATTTGGAATAAAACAATTCCAACTCCTTCAATTTTCTTTTTGATAATAGAATTCATTTTAGATAGTCAACTATAATATTCAGTGTTTATTAATTTTCTCTATCCCAATAAAGTTTTAAATGTCTTCTATTTCTTCTAAGTTAATATGTGAGAAACTTCTTTTTAGCAAAATCAATAATCCATCCTGAAATTGCAAATTATTTCAATGAAGCTAAAAGGTTTTAGAAAGATGGATCGATTGCACATTTTCAAGATCGGTGGCTAAATAAAACACAGTAAAGGAATACTTGTTAGTTAAGAAATATCTATATCCTGCTAGTCTCTAAATTGTAGACCTAGAGTCTAATCTTGACTTCATGCTCACTGGCATTTCTGTTTGCTCACTGTCAGAGCACAAATAACAGCAGTTCTTGCTTAGCAGGGGAAAAATACAAAGTTCAATACTTCCTAGAAACATTTTAAACCTCCTAAAGCAGGGTGAATAGGATTATTAGCTCTTGGTTAAAGAACAACTAATTCAAAACAGATTTAAATCAGTGCAGCCATAAGGCATTGGTTTAAGAAAAAGAAAATAAAAAGAAAAAAATGTTTTATGTTTCAAGTGGGCTTAGGAGATTTCTTTCAAGTCTAAAAATCACAACCCAAAGAACACAAACTTTAAATGAAAATTGCAGCATTATGAATCTTGGAAAAGAAACAATATTTTTTAATAAGATAATCAGTACAGTTGAGGCACCTATTATGCCAACCATTCTATAATTTTTATACTGATAAATATAGACCAACATAAAGGAATGTATGTATTGGACCAAAGTCATGCTAAAATAAAATGATACAGTGCATGACTGTCCTCAGAAGAGTTATTTTACCCACTAAGCATTCATTAATAACAACCAAGCTAATATCATCAAACTGACCTTTAATTTAAGCAAGAGAAATTATTTCATGCTTTGGTTTTCAATAACTTACATCAAGTGATTTCATTTTAAGTCAATTTCTTAATAATACATAAGAATGATAACTAATGCAGTTTCATATTTCAACTAAAGATAATGCCCACCGTGAAATGAGAATCTTCTCTAAATATTCAATGAAGCCATGATATTATATGTATACGAATACACAGTAAGGGCTAATTGTGGAATGGACACTTTACATTTCAGCTGAAAAATACGGCATCAATAAAACTATACAAATAGCTATGTGGAAGTATATTACAATATTAACTTTTTATTTACTTTGTAAATATCTAAGCCATTTGTAAGAAAGAATAAACTACTTCCTTTGGGTTTTGATAAAAATCTATATCAGAATTCCCAAATTAATAGAACAAAATAAGAAAAAGTACTTGAAACCGTAATTTATATTTAGGTATTTCTCATGGGGCCAGATTCCATGGGTTTTGTATATCTGACCCTTTGGCATCTTCCCACATAATCAGCCCTTTAACCCAGACTTGGAGTAAAAGGAATAACAGTATTTTTTTCCCTTCTCTGTTTAACTTGGCTTAACTTCCTGTAGAAACTCCTCTTTCCCACAGCTTCATTCCAAACAAATTGTGATGTTAACAATACTCTTACTGTGGTTAATGTAGACATTTTGCCAGTTAAGCTGATGAAAGGCCAATAATTAGATATCATTTCCTTTTTAGGTGAAAAAGTAATTAGAAATTTTAACCTGAGATTGACTTACATTCTTGTTAGTGAATTTCCTTTTGTTTCACTTGCACTGCACTTAAGCAAAAGTTCCCAGTCATGGGAAGATCCTAACACACACACACACACACAAAAAACACAAGGGAGATAATATCATGTTATCTAGAAACATATACTTTTCACTTTATAAGTAATGGGATGCTAGGAAATGGGCCACAGAAAAAAAGCTTGAAATTGCAGCTTTTTTCAGGGGCAGGTGGAATAAATCAAATGTCTTGTTGCTTTTCAATAGGCCTAAGAGAGAAAATATAAAAACTTAAGAAATAATGACATTTCCTAAATAAGGAGAAAACAAAGAAAAAAGTTATCTTTGATGCTGTGGATAGAAATTGGGGGATAGCTAGGGCAGGTGGAAGCAAGGTAGTCTAATCGGGCATGAGGGATGGGAATGTGACATTATCAAGGATGAACTAAGTCAACAATCCTCCAGGTTTGCCTAGGTCATTTGACAGAATAGCAGCAACCTTGAAAAACTCCCACAGCCCCCTGTAGCAGGAAATAGGGGATTCCAAGCCTGCAGATCTGCTAGACAGAAAGAACTCTAGGCAGGTAGCTGGCCAGCTTCTGTGTCAGCATTTTCCACGTTGGGGTCAGGAGAACATCAAAGTCTCATAAAGTATTTAGATGGTATCCACTGTGGTGGAGGTGGGTAGTTGTGGGTAACAGTGTTATATGATTAAATATGATTTAGAAATACTATTAATTTATTAATGGTTTGAAAATTCACTGTGCTAAATAAATGCTTTAACTGTGGTTAACCCAGTGTTTCTCACATTTATTTCCACACAGCCCTTCTCATAAATATACACCCCACATCCTTAACAACTTATGGAACAATGTATTGACATTTTCTCCTACAAAAAGTACTTTTTTGGTAAATATGATTTTTATCATTGCCTGTTGTCTGAACCAAGGATTGGGTGTATTGGAAAGAAGAAGGAAAACACTAAAGGCTTTGGAAGTTCTGGGATGTATTCAGTGGTCTAACACTATTGATGAAGGCTAAGGAAAGGGCTAATTCCCTATATACCTAAAATAAAAAATCACATTATGTGTAAGCTTAACATTCAACTGTTTGGAGCACTGCAGGCTGACCCACATGGAGGGGTATTTAAAGACACTGCTGGTCTGGTTTTAAAGACACGTCTCTCTTTATTTATCTTATTAATGGACTTTAAGATTTTTATCTAGTTAATGGATTTTGAGATTTTATTACTATAGTTCCTTTTCCTTCCCATAGTCAATTAAATATTACCAATTTTAGGATTTGCAGAGCAAACCATGACCCTTGTTTAGTAAGGAATATTCTTAAATACAATTGAAGTAAGTAGCATTTTCGTCTAATATGTTCCACACATATAAAAACCAGACCCAAGAAAGACTACCTTGAAATCTTTACCTCTTACTCCCCATTTTAAGATAGAAAAACTATACAGAGAGGACAGAATTGGAAAGATATTATTATAGACGTTATAATACAAGAAAAGTTATAACCCATGAAATCTTTCGAAAGACCCCTGTGTCTTGGAATGGAAGTATTTTATTGTTCAATCCTTTAGGTTCCAAAAGACTTATAAAACAGCCTCATTATAAACCACTGCTTTAGTCATTTTATTTTCTGTGCTATCTCTATACTCTGAAGATCCACATTGTGGCTGGAAAATAAATAGCCAGTTCCAATACCAGTAACAAAACCATCTTTCTTATGTTACTGGACGAAAACTACTATATGTATACAACATCATTCTTCACTTATCATCATGACCTACATATAGCTGTCATCATTCAATGCTGCTTTTACATTTTCACTCCTTATTCCTATTACTGGAAGATACCAAGAGGCTCCATAGCACAAAAGAAAAAAATAGAGTACATAAAATAAGCATTTATTTAGTATGTGGGAAACCCAGGTATTAGTCCCTGATTTGTTTCTTTTTTTTCCATGTTTTTTATTTTCATTTATTTATTTATTTTTAATTTTTATTAGATTATAATTGTGCACATTAGTGCAATCATGGGGCACAATGCGCTCACTTCATATACAATCTGAAATATTTTCATCGAATTGTTTAACATAGCCTTCATGGCATTTCTTAATCACTATATGAAGATATTCGTATTCTGCATTTAGTAAGTTTCACCTGTACCCTACTAAGATGCACCGTAGGTGTGATCCGACCAATTACCCTCCTTCCACCCATCCTCCCCGCTCCCCTGCCCTCCCTTGCCCTTTCCCCCATATTCTTGTGCTATGATTTGTTTCTTTATTAATTCTATGGCTGCAGTAGATTAATTAATTTAGTCAATTAATCCTTCTGATAGTCTAATAATTTATTTCCAAACTAGAGGCAATAACAATTTCTATCTCATGACGTGGCTTAATGAGAATTTTATTATGAAAAAATGTACTTTGGTAATATGAAAATTACTATATTTCTTTAAGATGATACTAAATAATAATTCTTCCACCAGTTTAGAACCTTGCCAAATGGAATTTTTTTCCCTTTTCTCATCACTATATCCCCTCACTCCATTTGGTCAAGTAATAGCACAATTTTTGAAAGATTCTCAGACAAAAGCTTATGAAACAAAAACTTACGACGGCAGTAAAGAATGAATTTGTTCATTCTCAAGGTCTTTAGACTTGTTTCTGTATGTACAGTGTCCTGAGTCATTGAATGATGACTTTTATGTACAAAAACATGACAAAAGTAAGGCTATTTCTAAAATTAAAAAATAGAAAAGCATGACTAGCTTTAGTTTTATTAACTGATTATATCCATAAAATGCTTAAACAAGATTATTTATTTTAAAATATATTTTAAATTGTATGTGTATATGTGCATATATATACATGTATGCAAGTATATATATATATATTATTGATATATATATAAAATTATATATAATATAGTCATATAAAAATATATATATACTTATATGTAAAAAATTTTACCAAAAATATCCTATTGAAAAGTTGGCATTCCAATCTAGATGCAGAAATTCTAAAAGTTAGTGTGTTTAGTAAACTTCAAATTATACAAATTTGGAGAGATAAGAAGATTACTATTCTACCCATAGAACTCATGTCTAGAAGTTGAAATTATGGAAACTACTTATATACAAGTTATATAAACAAGAAATTTTCTAAAATGTGTAATCATTCATTTACTCATTAGTATTATTGAGTACTTACCATGTGCCAAGCACAATGGCAGGTCGTGATGAAATGGTGACACTCACAGACCGGGCCCTCTACGTGGCCCTGGAGGCTGTTCTCTGTACTGTATATGCCCATATATGTCGAAGTTTTCTGTCAAGTAATTAACTACTGGAATTCCCTTTTAGTGTTTTCTTTGTTTTAGATTCTATAATTTGATAACATCATTTTAAAAATCTTCTTTGAACTTTAGAATTTCTTTAGTTAAAATTAATTCAAAATATAGTTGAAATGTAAAAGCAAACAAGTCTTTTTATGGAATGGCTTAGAGCAATATTTTATGAATTTATTGACAACTGTGAAATAGCAATTTGCTAATCATCCTCCACACAATATGGCCAATCTATCTGCAGTAATGGCAAAGAAAAAATTATTAAAGCTCTTCTATATTTAATCATATTGCTTCTAAACCCCTGTGTAACAAAATTATGATTTCAGATGGAAAAATAAATGAGATCTCCTAAAATATGTTAAGAAAACTAGTACATCAACAAAAATTTTCACATTCAAATGAGCATATTTCTCTAATCCCATGAAGGGACTTTCCAAAGTATTAAAAATATTTTACAATTTAGGTGTCTGGAAAAATTTTGCAAAATGTTCCCTCTTAAAAATAATCATGGTCTTTCATTGATGTTTTTATGTCAACAATAATGATGATAAACAATACCTTCAATGGGTTTTTTCCTGGAATAGTATAATTTATAACAATTTTGGTAATAGTACAAATGAGGATAAGCATAGTAAAATCCCATCACGTTGTTATGCAGTGTGTGGAAATGAATTCTATTTATTTTAGTTGCTATAATAGTTTTTTTCTTCTTTCTCTGCCATTCCATCCCACTCTTACACTTGGTTACTCAATGTTTGCTCGATTTCCCCTAAGTGTTCCATGTTTGATTTTCTCACAATCTTCCTGTGACATCCATACTCCATCTTTCATATATGCACACCATGTCTATAACTAAATTTGAATATCTTGAATATTTTGAATCATTCAACCTTGTTGGTATTTATAGCATCCCATACTCCAGAAATTACTCATTCCACGATCTGCTACAGTGTAACCTTTTACATTTCATACACTATTGAATTTGACCCCTCTAAGATCACTAAAGACATCTTCATCTTGAAATACAACCTCTTCTTCATCCCTGCCATCCCCACAACTGAGTCTACTTATAGAAACTCCTAGAAATAAGAAGTGATTCTGTGTCACAGAAGGTCTTTATTGCAAGCAAAAGGAATGGTGCTCACCATCTTATATAAGTAAGATTATTTTTAGCAGAATGGGGTAACTCACCAGCAATGACAAGCTGAGGACTAGCTAGGAAAACTGGCAAGAACAATGGAATCTTCACAGCTGGATTTACACAAAGCCATGCTCTTGTGGCTGGAGAAGTCTTATGTTCTCATACCCCAGACATTATACTTATTTCAACCCCCAAGCTCATTATGTAGAAGTCAAGTCTTATTTCTTCAGTTAAGAGTCAAAATCCTGGAGAGATCAAGCCATATCACATTTCCACTCTTCCTTCCACTTCTAGTCCTGGCTGTTCTTGTAGACTCTCTACTCCTGGATTCCAGGAAACCATACTACTGCTACTCAGAGATCAGATCTGTATGCTCTTTCTCTGTTTCCTTGGCTAAAAGTGCTAAGTGTGAACACTCCTCTCACCGATCTCCATATTTTCTCTTTACCATGAGAAATAAAAATAAAATCCTAAGCCTTGCATCTTGGCCAAGAGAACCCCAGAGAAACTTTATAAACCGAGTTCCCAACCACAAAGCAATGGGAGGTGGGATGCACCTTGTGATATTCCTTCTCTTGCTAACCACCATTAGATTTTCTTTCCTAAAGGTTAAACAGAACCACTCCTTTGGAACACTTGCTCCACCTCTTTCAACCAACTGCCTGGCAATGGCCTTCCTTTTTTGTGGTTTCAATGCAACAACTAACCAGTATCTCTTCCTGATAAGAGACCACTGACCGTGGAGTGGTCAGTTGCCAGATGATACACACAAGTGCCTTTGTGTTCTCAATTTCACCTTTTGATGTATAGAACTCCCTTCTTACACATTTAAGTGTTAAGTCTCTACCACAAAGTGAGCATGAGACTTATGTAACATTCAGGTTTGCTTGCTCTGCACGTACATGCCCCCTTTTGTGACTGTTGCTGTAAACTGTTGAATATGTATACTTAGTCGATGCATTCAACATAAATTCCTGTCTTACTCTTTCTTCCCTCGAGGCTCCTACTTCTGGCTTCTGCTGAAGCCTTTACTTTTCAGCGTGTGGGATGGTCAGCTTCCACACTGCAACCTTCTAAAAGAAACAAAACTCTCCTTTCCACATTTGTGACCCTCGTAATTCTTCAGTTGACAACAGTCACATTCAGTGTTTAAAGAATACCTCCACTTGCCTTCACATTTCATCAGCCTTGACTTTTCACCTTTTGTTAATCTCTACTGCCCGATGTACAGTTCTACTCGGATGAGTTACTGTCATCTTAAACTCAACGCATTTGAATCTAAACTTATCATGTATTCTGTCCTCTCTCCCAGAAAACAAATAGATTGTTAAAACAAACAACAAAACAAACCAAACAACAATAACAAAAAAAAAACACAAACTCTTGGAACTATTATCCCAAGCACATACATACTATAGGTTGGCCTTCCACTAGACTAGAAACCTTGAGTTATTTTTTATTCTGACTTAACCACTGCTCTAGTTCCTATGGTCTCTTCCAACTCGTTCATCTGGGAAATAAGTTTATTTAGTTTACTATGTATTAGTGACCCCATAGTCCTCTCCAACAGGTTCACGGATTGGCTTCATTTAAAATGTCAATTTCAGTGAGACCAGTGAAATTCAGAAACTATTTGAGAAATAGATACTGTTATAACAGAAAGGGAAGAGTAAGAAGATAGGAAGAGGGAGGGAGGGAGGAAAAGTAGAGAGAATAAAATGAGAGACGAGAAGATAGCAAGGTCTAAATAAAAGAGCATTCAATAATCATCTAGGAGAACTTGCTCCTGCTTCCAAAATTTCTACTAATTAGGTCTGGATTGAGTAAAGCATTGAACAATCTCTGGCTTTAAGTATCTTCATCTAGGAGATGAGGGCTAACTATGTGACATAAGATCCTTTCTAGTCCTAATGCTTTGGGGCTTTTGTTCAGAAGTCCCTGTTTTCCAGATTGTGACATTCAAATTAGCTGTCAAAGTCCCTCAGAGTCAAGTACATTTCTGAACAAGGCCCAATGGTGCTCACGGGTGCTGGAGGGGAGCAAAAGAACACATGATTCTCCAATTTCCCCTTCCTAACACCTCAGGATCAGAAATGCTGAGCCACATTTGGGGTAGAGTATCTGGGAGTCTACATAAATTGTGATATAGGGTATCTCTCCCCTTACAGGCTATTGCCTGTGGTACAAAGGGGTCATCCAAGAGATCTTTCTAAGATCTGACTCAAAAGCCATGGAGACCACTTAAGAGAGTTAGGCAGGGAAATATATGAGTGAGCAACCTGATATCTTGATAGTATGTTAGGTGGGATACACAGGAGAGGCATAAGAGAGAACAAACGTGTGTTCTAGAAAAGGAAGATGATTACATACGATGCTGGGTCACAGGAGAAACACCAAGTTTAAGATAGGTGGCAGAAGATAGGAGCGAGAAGAAAGCATCGGATCAGAGCCATTATTGGAGTTTCCATAGGAAAGAAAAGGCAAGGAAGAGGAAACAGTTTAGGATTGGCTACCTTGAATAATTTCAGTGGGCTCTTGGCTATTAATTAGTGCGGTTCCTAGTTGCTGGGTAGCCAGCCCTGCGATGGATGGTTAAAGCGGAGGAGTATTGCCTCCTAGGGTGTGCAGGCCAGAGGGCATGCACATATGGCTCTGGATTGGTTAGACTGATGTCAAAGGCATACTCCTGGCTGAACTTTTTATCTCTGACAATTAACTAGCCCCTCGAGGCACAGTTTCATCTTCAGTCAGAAAGGGTTTTAAAACATCAAAAACTTGTGGTCTATAGAATATGTAAAAATGTATATCCAATATAGAGATGGAGAAAGATTCTAGGAAATTTCCCTCAGTAGAATTTTATCATATGAGTTTCATAGCCTTAGGCTAAACTATTTATCTTGGCATGCAAGCATGTGAGTGTGTGTGTGTTTAGCTAGGTACTAAGGTAAAAATTAAGAGATGCTATAAAGTAAAGATTAAAAAATATGATTCTTACAATGTTTTCAAGATATTTTATAGTGAAGGAAGAAAAATTTAAGTGATAGCCAGAGAGGCGTATAGATTCAAAACTATTATCTATTGAAAATCTATTGCATACATGACACTATTCTAAAAAGTCAGTAACCTGTCACACAAACAGGGACCTACAACTATTCTTTCAGTTAATGTAAAACTTAAATTGCCACAATTCTAGACTAAAATGATATTTCATAACATATTTGATAAAACATACATAATAAAGAAGAGAGTCCGTAAATAAACCAGAATAAGGAAAATTGGTATTTGCCAAACCTCACTGTAAAAACATCTACAGGTATATTTGAAATTGGATGGTCTCCTTCCGGTCTCACATTTATGGTCCTGGGATAAACTGTCCTTCACAACTAGTGGGGTTGTTACTGGGCCTGACTTTCAAGAGACTCATAGGACAAAAATGTAATCTAGAATATAATTCATGATGAAATTTTTCACACAGTTCTGCGGTTTCCAAATGTGTGATAACGGAGAGGGGGACTGATAAGTTTTCCTTCCAGCACTCCATCTGTCACTACGGCGAAGAAAGTTCTCAAGTTCGTTGCTCATGCAATTTTGAAGCTAAAAATTGTTCACAGTACTTGGGAATGTGAGAATTAATTTACTCTTGACTACTTTTCTTTCATTTATTTATCATTTGTTCAAACAGTATAGTTAATACATAATATTTAAGTATTAGGCATTGAGAGAGAGGAATAAAATAATGAATAAGGAATAAATGGATCATGCCCCCCAGAGTTGACCTAATAGGAGATAAAAATAATAAGGAAGAAATCACAGTGCAGTGCAATGAGTGTCGTTAGGGGTAGTATGGAGTGTCACAGAAATATAAGAATTTATCTCAGTGAGGAGTTATGGGTGGATTAGTAAGAGAGTGAAATCTCAGCTGAGACACTGGATAGGAATTAGCTGGGCAAAGAGGAGGAAGAAGACTCTTCCATGTAGATGTGTCAGTAAAGGTTGGCTAAGTCACGTGGGGATAACAAAATAGATCTCCAAGTCTCCGTGATTTAGAACTACAAAGGTATATTTTATATTCATTCTATGTTTTCATTTTTTTTAAAACTAAAATTATCACAATGTTAGACTAAAGTTATACTTCCTAACATCTTTGATAAAAACACACATACTAAAGAAGAGAACATATAAATAAGCCACATTAAGGAAAAGTGTTATACAAAAAAACCTCCTTCTAAAAACTTGGGTAACTCTGCCTGTAGGTGGATGGCCCCTTGCCTGCCTCACATATGCAGCCATCAATGTTGACTCCAGTGTCTTCTCTCCAGAACATGGCTTGATGAGCCATCCTCCATCTGGGACATCACCTGTTTTGTGGCAGAGTAAAGAAGGGGATCATGGTGAAGCACACAGTGACTCTTAAGGCCATCAGCCAAGAGTGGTGCATGTATTTTTGCTCACAAGTCACTAGGCAAATCAATGGACAGAGATGGGATGCTACACCCCCTTGTCTGGGGGACTAGGCCAAGTGATTATGTCATAGAGAGCTGGGCCGTAGAGTAGAAGGGCAACATTGTCTATCAGTGGCATAAGTGAACAGACCCAACGTCACACTCAGTATAGCTTAAGACTTGAATTGGTTTCAACATAGTTTGAACTTGGACAGTGAGGCAGAAAGGAGTAAAGGTTGGTCAGTAACCACAGGCTGCATTACCAAAAATGCTCTGGATAGCCATTGGTGCTGACAGTAGTGTCAAAACTGGATAGAAAAGAGGCCATATTGCAAGAAGAGGGGCCATTTCAAAAGTGTAGGCCAGGCACAGTGGCTCACACCTGTAATCCTAGAACTCTGGGAGGCCAGGGCAGGTGGATTGCTTTAGCTCAGAAAAGAGTGAGACCTCCTCTCTACTAAAAATAGAAAATAAACTAGACAGGCATGACTATAGTCCCAGCTGCTTGAAAGGCTGAAACAATAGGATGACTTAGGAGATAAGACCAGTCTGGGCAAAAAGCAAGATCCCCATCCTACTAAAAAATAGAAAAACTGAGGCAAGAGAATTGCTCAAGCCCAAGAGTTGTAGGTTGCTAGAGCTATGATGTCACAGCACTCTACCCACGGTGACAGCTTGAGACTCTATCTCAAGAAAAAAAAAAGAAAAGAAAAGAAAAAGAAGAAAAGTGTGGCCCATCAGCCAGGCGAAAAATCAGGAAGCTGTGACTGGACAAAGGCATTGGTGAGAATGGAAAAAGCCAACAGAATTTAAGATGTGTTTGAAAAATTGAATCAGCAGGAGTTAGAGAATGCCTGGACACGAGGGAGTGATAGGAAAGAAGTGAGGATGCAGTTCAAGTGCTGTGTTGTCCGGAAAAGGGTGGTGCTAAAATCCCAATACACAAAACATGCAGGGGAAGTGGATGTGGAGACAAGATGGTAAATTCCATTTGAAGCACTTTGACAAGTCCGACTCTTCTGTGAGGGTTTCCAGTTGAGATATCGAGGGGGTAGATACGCGTTTAGCTCTAAAGCTATCGAAAAAGACAAATCTGAGTAGAGACGTACTATGAGAGTTACCAGAATACAGATGGTAAGCAAAGCTGTGGAGTGAGCCCCAATTATCCAGGGACAGGGTATGAAAGGAGAAAAGGATGAAAAACAAAAAGATTATGCAGCACACCACCAAAACATTTTCTGTGGAGAGATTTTCTCGAACCTTTATTAAAAGCTTTGTTCTTCTGTCATTAGAGAAAGGACGTTTGTCCTTAAAGAAGAGTCAGAAGTTGCACTTGCCCTGGACCTCCCATAGCATTCCACAGAAAGTGGTCAGTGAAACAGTTCAGCAGTGAATCGGAGAGTTTGAGTTCAGGTTCCCATCTTTGCCTCACAGTAACGACGAGTCCTTGGAAAACCCCTCAATCAGTCATGTCTTAATGTTCCTAACTGGTACCACCAGGTGCTAACGCCTGCACTCCACACTGGATCAGGATGGCAGCACTGGCAAAGCTGCACACTATGCCTGAAAGTCCCTTTGGAAACTGAAAGTACTTGTAATATACACGTATTATAATGTTAATTCTTGCGGGAAATTCCTCAATCTATTTTGAGACCTCATAAAATGAGAAGAAAATAAAAAGTCCTTTGCCAAACCTCATAGGAGCAAAATTGACAATGTTTCTGACATGACTCATTTTTCCTTTGCAAAACAACTATCAGATGAGATAAGGGTCAACTCATTTTAAATACAAGCTTAAGGAAAATAAAACTTTTTAAAAAGTCTTTCAAGAATGAGACTGTTCGTCATGCTGCTCATTTTGTTGGTGTCTGATAGTTATATCCTAGTTAGCCTATCTACAGCCCTAACCCTAAACCTGGTCCTAATCTTGGCATTTTTCCCAGGTACATTTGTTTGCTGGCAAAAGGGTTAAAATTAAAATTTCTAACTATGTCATCAAATCTTCAGTGGTCTTTTTTATCAAGCTCTCTTAACCAAATGATTTGACTATCCTTGTACACAGGAAAAAATTGTTTTTCAGAAGACTTGCCTAGTGATGAGACATCAGGAGTCAGATGTTTACATTGCCAATGGCCCAGTGAATGTTTGCTATAACTTAAATGCAATTATGATTTTCTTTAACAATGTTTATCTCTTTGTATTGTAGCCAGCCTTCACCATCACCTTTTATGTACTTGAGTTCTTATAAACTCTAATTAAAAGACACTTTAATGTCCACTATCCACATAGTTTATAAGAAATTTGACTATTGGTTATATACCACATGTTTTTTAAAATACTCTTCCCAAGTAGGATTTATGCCTTCTGCTAACTATAATCTCTTCTTTCTATTTTTCCAAGCTAGAAAGGGCCCAACATGAAAGCATTATGCAAGGCTCCACGTACCAGAAATAGTATTAGCTATGATATAAAGAAAGAAAAAGAAATAAAACTTTTTGTACATATTTAATTATATTTCTTTAGGTTTTATGGGATAAAATGTTACATATATGTTCAGGGATATAGGCAAAATAGAATGTTTTAATATATTTGATTTAGTGAAGGTAAATGTTGGCTATCTGGGCCATCACCTACAGTCCCCACCCCAAATATCAGTAACCTACCATTACACATTTTCTCAATGATTCCTCAAAATCTTTAAGAACAGGGTACCCCAGGAAGCTGCTATTGATCAATTCAAGTTTTCATAGAAGATGAAATGTATTTGAGGTCAACTTGAGTTAGGATAGGTGATAAAGACAATCAAATACATTCCATCCTATCTATCTTGTAATATATGTATTCTATCTAGAAATTTTATCTTTGAACATTAAAAATTCTTCCTTAAGACAACTTAATTTATGCTACAAGTACTTAAACATACAGACAACTGTCTATTTTCCTACAACTGTTAACACTACCTACGGAATAATAAATTATTACCATTAGAACACTACTCTCTCTCTACCACCCTTCACTATTGTCAAAAAACAATGAAGTGGGCCACGTGCAGTGGCTCATGCCTGTAATCCTAGCACTTTGGATGCCAAAGCAGGCAGATAGCTTGAGCTCAGGATTTGGAGACCAACCTAAGCAAGAGTGAGACCTCCACGCTACTAAAAATAGAAAAAAAAAACTAGACAGGCATTGTGGTACATGCCTAAAGTCCCAGCTACTTGAAAGGCTGAGGCAAGAGGATTGCTCAGGCCCAAGAGTTTGAAGTTGCTGTGAACTGTGTTGCCACAGCACTCTACCCAGGGCAACAGAGTGACACTCTGTTTAAAAAAAAAAAAAAGAAGTGTTCTTTAATCATTAATAGTCTAATGTTCATTTAGCAATCTCACTATATTTCTTTTTAATAAACTGGAAATTTAGGAAATTAAAAGTTTGCTGATTTTAAATCTTTTGCAAACTTTGTTTCATCACTTTCATGACTACAGCCTATTTTTTCTTATTTCTGCTAATTGTTTCATTATAGTTTATAAGGCAATACCAAAATGACTTTTATTATACACTAATGTGGAAAGTTATCAGTATTCTCTGAGAATACATCCTTTTGCCTCTTATTGAAAGGCATTTTCTCATTTTGTATATTTTTCTGAAATATCCCAAATGAAACTGCTAATTGCATCATACAGTCTCACTGTGTAGTCTTCGAGATCATACAGATGCGTGTTGACAAAATAGCTGTTTCAAACATTGTGCATGACTTTCAAAAAAAAGTGCTTTAGTGCCTAAGAAAGGAGATTTGTTAAAGAAAATAAGTTGATGGTAAGCAGCTGTTTCTGTTTTAAACATTCCATCTGTTGAACTGCATTTTATGTTTGTCCCCTTTTCAAGTGAAATCTTTAACAGATTCATCTTAGACATTATTCATTTAGCAGAAAATGTCTGGTAGGGTACAGTTTTGATATTAGTATTAGCTGGTTAGTAGATAATATGCATTGCATGCTTCTCCTGGCCAGGGGTTGTTGGCAACCCTATTGGAATGCATACAGTTATTAGTTAACAGTATGAAAAAGATTTTTAGCCACTATTGCCTGTTGCAATATAATGTGGAAATCTTAAAAATACATACTAATAGACACACACTTGAAAATACAGAAAGGGTACTTCCATCAGCATCTAATATGCCTTTTTGTAGAAGTCTACATTTAAAACCTGCTTTGAGTTAACTTAAGAAGTTCTTGTTATAAAAATCTTCTATGGCCACTCACACAGGACTCCTTATGCAAGTAATCATAGTAATAATAGTAATAAGTGCATTAAAAACATTTTAAGCAGGATTTATTCATCTATTTCATTTTTTTGTTGATGAAATGAATTGAACAAATTATCTTATGGTAGAGAAATTGTGTAAAGAGAATCTTATAGATTCTACTGCAAAAAAAAAAAAAAAAATATTCTGCCACTCCAGAAAGGATCACAATTCCTGGGCTGAGTCATAGCATGTTTATTCTCTCTTGAATTGCTACATACCACTCCTAAGAATTAAAATGGACTAAAATGGCCAATGCTGTAGTTGTGTGGTTTGATGAGAACCAGAAAGCTTGAAATGTCTAATTCCCAGGATGCAAGCATGTTACTTGGGGAAAATTTATGTTTTCCCTCCCAGAACCAGAAATCAATGACTTGATGATTTCTAAGTGAATTATATGACATTCTATTAAGATTTTATCAGATAGGATTAAAACTGGTGAAATGTCAGTGTATAGAAATCATTTTAAGAACCATTTAAAGCAGTGGTTCTCAACCTGTGGGTCGTGACCCACAGAAACTGAATTAAAGGTGCGCGGTATTAGGAAGGTTGAGAACCATTGATTTAAAGGTTAAGCAAAAACAGCACAATTTACAATTGCACAGGTATGGAATCAACCAAAATACCCATCAACCAATGAGTGGGTATAGAAAATGTAATAAAAACACTCACACACACACCAGGGAATACTACACAATTCATGTGATGGGTATACTAAAAGCCCAAGCTTCTCCTGTATACAATTCATCCATGTAATCTAAAACCACTTGTACTCATAACACTATTGAAATAAAAAGTAAAAACACAAACACTATATGATCCAAAAATATAGTGGAAATAAAACTGTCACCAAAATAATTATTAAATAAAATTTTAAGCTGGAAGTCTTAATATGTTCACTAATGGATATGTGAAAAGCCCAAACTTCTCCAGTATACAATTCATCCGTGTAACCTAAAACCACTTGTACTCACAACACTATTGAAATAAAAAATAAAAACAGAAATACTATGTGATCCAAAATATAGTGGAAATGAATATAGTGAAAATAAAAATGTCACCAGAACAATTAATCATTAAATAAAATTTTAAGATGGAAGTCTTACATTCATTGATGGATATAAGTGGACCATATAATCAATAATTTGATGTCTTAAACAAAGTTTCATCAATAAAACATAGAAGATGAATCTAATGAATGAAATCACAGCTGTCTGGGGTGTGCTATGGGAAAATCCATAAACAGCAACCTGGTATTGATGAATAACCTTTAGAAGGTCTTCAGAGGGTACAACTATGAGGTTAAACTACACAAGTAAACTGCACATGTCACTGTTGTGCGCTGCGAAACTTGTACAACAGTGCTTGGCAGCTCTGAGATCCAGTCAATGATGTGATACTAATGTTTTAATCAGTACATTATATGACGTAAATGGCATAGTAAGACCATGATATGATTCTCACTTCTTTGTCAACATTGGCCTTATAATGACATGTCTTTAAGAGTTTTTGGTAAGAGAAAATTTATTCTGCCCATGGCTGCCTTCTTCAAAGTGACTGTGTTAGATGAGATAGAAATTCTAAATTGTGGTTTGTCAAGAACGGTTGTGAGTTACGTTCAGAATGTTATGAATTTTAGTAACATATTCAACTGCGGGAAAGAGTTGCCTGACAAAGTTATAGAAAGATATCCCTGCAGCACCATTCGCATTTGCATTTCAAAGTGCTTTCTTGGGCAGGAGCAGAGGAGTGACATTGAGTGAGCTCCATCAGGACTCCAGACTCTGTCCAACCTGTGACCTCAGCTTTCTCTTTGTCCCACAGTCCTCACTAGAGGTGGCCCACAGGAATATGCAGCCTGGTGCGCATCATTTTCTGTTGCACATCGTTTTCTGCGAGCTAGGGTGAATGCAGAAAGAGCAGCTTTACTCTGAAGAATGGATGGAACTTCAAATACAGACTGGGAAGAGGAAGTTCATAATTTTGTGCCAGAATGGAAAAATGAAGCAAAACCTTGAGGCCCAGAGTCAGAGGCAGCAGATGTGGCTTAACAGATGTTTCTGGCCTGATTAAGTTCCTCTGAGAAATAAGACGTGCTCCTTATCATCAGAGCTCATAGTTAAGTACTACAGACAGATGTAATCAACATACTAAAACAGATGACCCAAAACCATCCGATACGTACATGAGCAAAATAGGCGAGAAGTGTGACCCACTTTTGTCAGGGTTTTGGGCTAGGAAGGGAAGGGCTAACTCCCCCCACCAACCACCCCCAGGGTAGGCAGGGCAGGGAGGGAGCTGGGTTACAGGTGAGTGTCAACAGCACTGTGAAGGCTCTATCTCTGTGTTACGCCAGTGAGGAGTCACAATGTCAGGGTCTGCAAAGGGCTGGGGTGGGGCTTCCTAAGGACAAAGCCAGCTTTATTTACAACCTGGAGGATGCAATGCCTCCTAGGAGAGGTACAGATGCATAGATTGCAGAGTATAACAGAGGTCCAAGGAGGATTTGGGTAATAGGATGTGACCTCTTACCTCCCTTCTGGACTACTGTGTTTGTAAATATAGGCCAGAGTCAGGCAAAGTTATTTTTATCCATTTTCAAGGTCACAAGTTCTTTCTCCCTATGGCCTCTTTCAATAGACTATTACTAACATGCTATTAACATCTTCCTGTCCTCAGGTCTCTCCATGGAGCTCTGGTTTACTTTAATGGAGAGTGGAATTAAAAACCCAGATTTGGGCTCTAAATGATCATCGCTTTTTAAAAATGATTAGTTGGAGTTTCAGATTTATTAAAATTTGTTTTAATTGTGAAGTCAAAAATGTTGTATAGATGCTTCCCTGATGTTGATATACAGAAAGATGTTTCTAAGTGTTAATTTAGTGTATATTTTATTTAGTGCATGAGAAGTATGTAGTCTATATTTTATTTAATAAATAAAAAAATGTTAAATAATTCATGGGTGTTTTTGATTTTATTTGTAGAGATGAGGTCTCACTATGTTACCTGGAATGATCTCTAAGTTCCAAGGTCAATGGTCCTCTTACTCCATCTCCAGAGTAGGTACTGCAGGCACGTTCCACCACTCGGCGGCTAAACCCATCTGTAAATTTATCTTTGATACACTCTTCAATCGTTTCTACTTCAGTGATAGGCTCCATTTCTTCATCTCAAATGGAACACACACACGAGATGCCTTAGTTCTTTCCCATTGCACACTCTACTACATAACCTCAAAAACCCAAAGGGAATTATTCTCTGCTTTTCAAGAGTAAGACTTAAGGGAAAAACAGAAAAACTTTAACATCTAATTTTTCACTTTTGCTGTTCTTTTGATAGATCTAACTTGGCAGTTATAAAAATTTTCTTCTGAGAAAGAAAAGACCTCTGAACCACAGGCCCTTTTAATATGGGGCATAGGAAATTTCTGTTATAAACAGAGGAAGTCAGATGTTTCCTTTTCCCTAACTTCTAAGAAAATTATTATTGCTAACATCTACTCCCACCTAGGAATAAAAGTAATTTAATACAAATCAAAGAAAATTCCTCATCAGAGAAATACATTTGCTTTATCTACAGAAACAGATGTTAAGCAATGTTTTCACCAACTTGATAGAGATATTTCCCATTTGCGTGTAATATAGGTAAGTGCTCTTTAATCATTACAGAGTCCATACTGCTTACTTCTCATGCAAGGACATGATTGTGTTGGGGTTTAGGCAGCTGTCTGCATCGTGGTTCTTGGTGTGCACTTGGCCAATGAATGACCAGCCCCACCAAAGCAAGGCAAGTGTGAAAACAGAGTTTATCGAGGAAGGATAAGATAGGCTTTTAGAGCAAGAACAAGAGCAAGAGATAGGTTTAAAAAGCAAGATACATTTGCCACAGACAATGAATGGGCCCCTTGTCCTAACAAAAAAGGGCTTGGTTATGGGCTTGGATCCAGTTTTATACTGTGTGAATCTGGCCTACCTTGTGATTGGAACCACGGAGTGTTACTATGTATGCGTGGACCTTCTGTGAGCTTCTCTGAAAGCCCATTTGGGGGGTGAACCACAGTGTAGATTTAATCTAATGACATGACAATTATCCTTAAGGTTATTCTAGGTTCCCTTCTGACTCTGTTGTTCCTATGGTGTTTAGCCCCAGGGCTAGAGAGTCCTCTTGCATTCTTTTGCAGTTGGGACACTAGGTTCTGATCGGCAGATTGGAAAGATGTTCCCTTCTCCCCAGGTATGGGCAACTGCTCAGGGTAAGATTAAGTGGGGTAACACTAGGCAGCCACCCACTCTTTGTCCTCAAAGAGAGGTCCAGAGATCCTCACTCTTCTACCTAACAATTAAATCTTGATTTTGCAATGATAACTGGAGAGAGTCTTTATAAATGAACCAGAAGATATTAAGTTCAAACACTAGCATAGGGCTTATAATGGATAAGTGCTTGAGCCTTCACTTACCATTCATTGTTCAAATCAAACGCAGTTTGAGAGTGCAAAAGGATCCTAAAAGTAATTCAAATGATATGACTTTTGAAATGCTTTATTTTCCCTAATAAAAGACACATATATCTACTCAAAAATATTTTCAAACATAATGTAGTTTCAGAAACATTTTCTTTTCAAATTAAATAGCATATCCACATAAATTAAAAACAAATATTTTAATGTTTTTGTATTAATTATCTTGAATATAACATATTTGGGACTTCCTGTTTCAACTCTGTTATGTAAAAAAACTCAGAAGTTATCACTCCCAACTTCACAAGAAGAAAAAGCTAGCCAAATTGAAAATCAACTACTCTTTTTAAACTCATCAGAAAGCTGAAGAGCCATAACAAACCCCCGCCTCCAAATGTGGAGAGATAGGAAAGTTCAGAGAGCCACAGCTAAGCAGCAGCCACTGGAAAACACACATATATAGGAACATTTAAATGTAATTTTGATGAGTTGCTAGATGCTGAGTGTGGAGTGGGATGAGAGCAAGATGCTTTTGGAAGCTGCAATCTTAGAAAGATTTCCACACTTATGCAGACTTTAACTCCAGGAAATATGCCAGGTTTTCACTGTGAAGATCCATAAAACTTCCCTCCTCTTTCTGGAAGTGGGAGGGACAGAGAGATCATTGTCAAATAGTCACAGTGACTTCTCCATATAAAAAGGCCTACTCTAGAGGGGGAAAGGGCTCACATTTTGGGGAAAGGACACGGCTCTCACTTAATCCTCAGGCCTTGCATAAGGGAAGAGCAAAATCTGTGCCACTAGAGAAATACTTCAGAAAGTGATAACTCAGTCATAAACTTGTTCAAACACTGAGATGTAATTACAAGACTGTAGAACACTCCCAATCTCCAACACTTTCCCTCCACACCAACAGGGCTCCTGTATAACCATAATGGATTATGGCTGAAGTCGATACAAGATACACTCTCTGTGTGCATCCTGAAGAGAAATGGTTAGGGAGGCATGAAGTTAGGAAATAAATCAGGAACATATAAGGGACCTGAGGTTTTGTCATCTAAAGCAAAAGCAAACATCAAAGGTGGCCAATTCACTATCCTAACATAAATCCTCAAACTAAACAACTATTTTTCTCAGTTCTTATTGCATAATACAACATGTCCAGCTTTCACTAAAAATTACAAGACATGCCAAAAAAAGGGGGGGGGATAGAGAATACAGTCTGAAGAAATAAAGCAAGAATTAGAAGCAGACTCAGATGTGATACAGATGTTGGAATCATCAGACCAAGAACTTAAAATAACCAAGATTAATATGTTAAGATCTCTAATGGAAAAAGTGGACAACTTGTGAGGAGAGATGGGTAATGTAAGCAGAGGAATAAAGGCTCTAAGAATCAAAAGAAAATGGTAGACATCAAAAAGATAGTAAGAAAAATAAAGAGTGCTGTTGGTTGACTCATCAGTAGGAACAGGAGGGCGTGGCCAAGGGAAAAATTAAGGAGATTGAAGTTGGAACAACAGTACTTTCCAAACTGAAATATAAAGAGCTAAAAGAGTGGGGGGAAAAAAGGCAGTCAAGAACTGTGGACAATACAAAAGGGATAAAACACATGCAATTGGAATACTAACAGACGAAGAAAAAGAACAGAGCAGAAGAAATATCAGAAGAAATAATGATCAAGAACTTTCTAAAATTAACAACAGGCTCCAAAACAGAAAGGATACAAAAGACCAAGAAGGATAAATAAAAAAAAAATACACATAATATTCAAGCTTTCCAAATACAAAGAAAAAGTCTTAAAAGAGTCTGAGGGTAGGGAGTAAATATTATCCATAGAAGAATAAGGATAAAAATTACAATGCCTCATCAGAAACCATGCAGAAGACAGAATGGCATAAAATATATAAAATGTTGAAAGAAGAAAACCCACTAACTTGGAGTTTTATATATACTTCTCAGAAGTAAAGGGGAAATTAAGACTTTCTTAGACAAAAACTGAAAGGATTCACTGCCATCAGACCTTTCCTGTATGTCATGTAAAAAAAAAGTTCTTCAAGGAGAAAGAACATGATGTAAGTTGGAAACATGGATCAACATAACTAAAGGATATATTGAATAAAGAGTGAATGAAGACATTTTCCCTCTTTTTTTATGTTAAGTGATATAAAAATAATTGTTTAAGGTCAGAACAGTAGTATCAATGCAATGAGCGTTTAGAGCATATGGGTAAGTGATAAGGATGACAATAAAGTCTTAAAAATGTGAAGGAGGAACAGGGACTATTCTGTTATAAGGCACCTATGCTACATTTGAAGTGATAAAGTATTATTTATCAAGATAAATTTAGATTACTAAATTTTTTTTTACTGTGCAATACCAGTTTTTCTTTTTTAATTTTCAGATTATTATTCAGGTCCATATGTTTTAATTACATGGTTTGCTTTTATAAGGTAAAGTTGGAATTATAGGTGTGTCTTCACCCAGAAAGTCTGCAATATACCTGTGCAATATACCTGTTGGGTGGGAATTTACCTGTCTCCTTTTACCCCTGCCCCCTTCTTGAATTTCCCTTCCTTCCTTCCTTCCTTCCTTCCTTCTTTCCTTTCTTTCTTTCTTTCTTCTTGTTTTTTTTCCAGACAGAGTCTCACTCTGTTGCCTTCGGTAGAGTGCTATGGCATCACAGCTCACAGCAAGCTAAAGTTCTTAGGCTCACATGATTCTCTTGCCTCAGTCTCCTGAGTAGCTGGGACTAAAGACACCTGCCACAATGCCTTGCTATTTATTTTAGAGACAGGGTCTCACCCTTGCTCAGACTGGTCTCAAACTCTTGAGCTCAAGCGATCTGCCTGCCTCAGCCTACTGGAGTGCTAGGCTTACAGGCATGAGCCACCATACTCAGCCTCCTCTTCTTGAATTTACTGAGTTTGACTTCCATATGAGCACACATGTGCTGATCAACAATTTCCAATTGAGTATTGAGTACATATGATGTTTGCTTTTTCATTGTTGCAGTACTTCACTTAGAAGAATGGTCTACAATTCCATTCATATTGTTACAAAAGATATTAGATCTCCATATTTTTAGGGCTGAATAATATTCCATGGTGTACATATACCACAAATTATTAATTCATTCATGTACTGTAGAGCACTTGGGTTGTTTCCATGTCTTTGTGATTGTGAATTGTGCTGCTATAAACATTTGAGTGCAAGTGTCTTATAATAAAATGCCTTTCTTTTTTTCTTTTGTGGGATTAAATCATAGGTCTATCTTTAGTTCTGAGGAATCTCCATACTACTTTCCACAGAGGTTGTACTAGATTATATTTCTACCAACTGCATATAAGTGTTCCTTTCTCTCTGCATCCATGACAGCATCTGTTGCTTTAAGATTTTGTTATGTGAGCCAGTATGACTGGGGTGAGGGACTATCTAAAGTGGTTTTGATTTGCATTTCCCTGATAACTAGAGATGATGAGCATTTTTTTCATGTGTTTGTGGGCCATTAGTCTATCTTCACAAGAAAAACTTTTGTTCATGTCTCTTACACAATTTTTAATGGCATTGTTTGACCATTTCTTGTTGATTTGCTTGAGTTTTTTATAGATTCTGGTCAGCGGCCCTTCGTTAGATGCGTGGCATATAAATATCTTCTCCCATTCTGTAAGCTGTCTGTTTTGTTAATTGTATCCTTGGCTGTGCAGAATCATTTTACCTTGATCAAGTCCCATTTGTTTATTTTTGTTATTGTTGCAATTGTCATTGTTATTGTTGCATTGCAATTCTTCATAAATTATTTCCCTAAGCCAATATCTTTAATTAAAAATGTATAGTGAAAACTCAAGGGCAACTACTAAAGATTTTTTTAAAAGAAGTATGATTGCTATGCTAAGATAGAAGATAAAATAGAAGCATGTAAAATGCTCATGAAAATCAGAGAAAGCAGAAAGAAAAGGGAAGAGGGAAGAAATAATGAACAAATGTGATAAACATAAAACAAGGCAAACATGGTGGATGCTAATGCAACTGCAGTCATACCTATTTTGTTGTGCTTTGTTTTTTTATGCTTTGAAGATATAGCATATTTCTTTTTACAAACTGAAGCTAACCAGGTTGGGGAAGTCAATTGGTGCCATTTTTCAACACTTAGGTCTCTGTGTCACATTTGGTAATTCTTTATTTGTTTGTTTAAAAACTTTATTTAAATTAACATGGGGATATAATATTTAGGTTACATTGTTCTCACTTCCAGGTTAAAGTAGAAGAGCCCCTCACTCAGGGGTCATGTTATACACCCTTACAATGTGCACATTAGGTGAGATCCCACCTCATGCCTTCCCTCCTCTGCCATACATGCTCCCCCCTGCGTCCCCTCTCTCTATCCCCAAACTGGAGTATGATAGGGTTTTATTGTTCTTATGAACATGTAATTTTTCATATATTGATTTCATATTAGTATGGAGTACATTGGATATTAATTTTTTTCATTCTTGCAATACTTTACTAAGAAGAATGTATTTCCACTCCATCCAGGTAAATGTAAAAGATGTAAAGTCTCCATCTTTTTAATGACTATGTAATATTCCATGATATACATATACCACAGTTTGTTGATCCATTCATGGGTTGATGGGCACTTAGGGTGATTCCACAACTTGGCAATTATGAGTTGAGCTGTAATAAACATTCTAGTGCAAATGTCTTCGTGTGAACAAAAAATTCTTTTTGTTCTTCTGGGTAGCTACCATTACTAGGTAGCAATGGGATTGCAGGGTCAAATGAAAAGTCTACTTTTACATCGTTGAGGATTCTCCATATTTCTCTCCCAAAAGACTATATTAGTTTGCAATCCCACCAGCAAGCAGTGTAGAAATGTTCCCTTGTCTCCATATCTATGCCAGCACAGGGAACATTTGGTAATTCTCAAAAAGATTTTCATTATTATATATGTTATGATAATCTTTGATCAGGGATCCTTGATGTTACTACAGTAATTGTTTAAAGGTATCATGAACCATAATACATGGCAGTGAACTTAGTCGTAAGGCATTCTATGTGCTCTTACTGCTCCACCAGCCTGCCATTTCCCCATCTCTCTCCCTTTCCTCAAGCCTCCTAGTTTCCTGAGAAATAATAATATTGAAATTAGGCCAATTCATAACTCCACAATAGCCTCTAACAGTTCAGGTGAAAAAGAAGAGTCACATTTCTCACTTTAAATCAAAAGCTAGAAATAATAAGGCTTAATGAAGAAGGGATGTCACAGCTAAGACAGGCCTAAAGCTGGCCGCTTGTACCAAACAGTTAGTCAAGTTGTGAATGCAAGGAAAAAGTTCCTGAAAGAAAGTAAAATTGCTACTCCAGTGAATGTGTGAATAATAAGAAAGCACAGGAGGGTTACTGCTGATAGGGAGAAAGTTTTAGTGGTCTAGACAGAAGATTCACCCAGCCATTCCATTAACTTGAAGCCTGACCCAGAGCATGACTATAACTCTCTTCAATGCATGAAGGCTGAGAGAAGTGAGGAAGCTGAAGAAGAAAAGTTAAAAGATAGAAGTTGATTTGTGAAGATTAAGGAAAGGAAATATTTTCATAACTTAAAAATGCAAGATGAAGCAGCGAGTGCTGAGTAGAACCAAGTCATCCAGTAGAAGCAAGTTATCCATAAGACCAGTAAAGATAATTGGTAAAAGTGGCTACAACAAAAAACAGATTTTCAATGCATAAAACAATCTAGTATTTATTATAAAAAGCTGCCATCTAGGAATGTAATAGCTATAGATGATAAGGTAACACATGACATTAAAATGTCAAAGGATAGGCTTTCTCTTTCTAGGGGGCTAACAAAGCTAGTGACTTTAAGGTGAAGCCAGTATTCATTTCACATTCCAAAAGTTCTAGGGCCCTTCAGAATTATACTAAATCTACTCTGCCTTTACTCTGTAAATAAAACTAAACAGAGCCTGGATGACAGCACATCTGTTTACAGTATGGTTTATTGCATATTTTAAGTCCATTTTGAGACCTTCTGTTCAGAAAAAAAAATTTATTTCAGAATATTACTGATCATTGACAATTGCCCTGGTTACACAAGGGCTCTAATGGAGATGTATACGAAAATTAATGCTGTTTTCATGCATGCTAACACAATATCCATTCTGCAGAACGTGGATCAAGAAGCAATTTTGACTTTCAAGTCTTATTATTTAAGAAATATATTTTGTAAAGCAATAGCTGTCATGGAGTGGGATTCCTCTGATAGATATGGAGATCTGGGCAAAAAGTAGTAAATTGAAAGCCTCTGAAAAGGATTTGCAATTCTAGATACCACTAAAAACAGTCATGATTCATGAGAAGTCAACATATCAATATTAACAGGATGAATTTGGATGAAGTTGATCCCAACCCTCGTGAATCATGTTGAGGGCTTTAAGATTTCAGTGGAGAAATTACTAAAAATGGGGTAGAAATTATAAGAAAACTAGAAATAAAAGTGGAACCTAAAGATATGATGTAACAGTTATAATCTTACGATAAAATTTAAATGGGTGAGGAGTTGCTTTTTATGCATGAGCAAGGTAATTTTTTGAGATGGAATATATAACTGATGGAGATGCTATAAACATTGTTGAAATAACAACAAAGGAAATATTATATAAATTTAATTTATCAATTAGCAACAAAGTTTGAAAGGATTAACTCTAATTTTGAAAGAAGTTCTACTTTGAGTAAAATGCTATCAAACAGCCACATGCTACAAAGAAATTTTCTGTAAAAAGAACAGTTAATAAATACAGTAAACTTATCGTTACTTTTTTTTAAATTTCAGAACATTGTGGGGCATACACCTTTTGGTTGCATAGTTTTCTTTTGTATGTTTTAATTCAAAAGTATAAGTGTGCCCTTCACCCAGAAAGTGTGCAATGTAACCTGTTTGGTGTGAATTTACCCACGTCCTCCTCTCCCTCCTACCTACCTGAATCCTGTATGTACACATAAGTATTGGTCAATTAGATTCAATTTAGTATTGAATACATGAGATGTTTGGTTTTTCATGGCTGTCATACTCCACTTAGGAGAATAATCTCCAATTCCATCCACATTGATAAAAAAGATACTAGGTTACTATTTTTTTATGACTGAGTAGTATTCCAATTTGTTGTCTTATTTTAAGGAATGTCCACAGGCACCCCAAGTTTCAGCAGCCACCACCTTAATCAGTCAACACGCATTAATATCAAGGCAAGTCCCTTCAACAGCGTAAAGATTATGAGTTTCTAAAGGCTGAGACAATTATGAGCATTTTTTATCGATAAAGTATTCTCTTTTTTCCTTTGGATAAAGTATTCTTAAATTAAGGTATATACATTGTTTCTTTAGACACAGTGCTACTGCATTCTAATTGTACTACGATATGGTATAAATGGAAGTTTTTTGCGCTGGGAAGTTTGTGCACTGGGAAACCAAAACATACATGTGGCTAATTTTATTGTGATATTTGCTTTATTGCAGTAGTCAGGAACCAAAGCCACAATATTTCTAAGAAATGCCTACTGATTCAACACTAAATTGAATCTAGTTGACCAACCCATGTGCACATATGGGATTCAGTAGTTAGGAGGGAGAGGAGAACGTGGATAAATTCACACCTAACAGGTACATTGCACACTTTCTGGGTGAAGGGCACACTTATACCTTTGACACCATACATATATAAGAATTTTATAAATACAATTATTAAATATAGAAATTATCATATTAAATGTTTTAAACTTAGTAAGAGTGGAAGTGAAATCAGGGGTATGATAGTTGAAGCTTATGGGATAACGCTACGAAGAAAATGACAGTGTACAAATGAATTAAACGTTTTTCTTCTAATGAAGAGAGGTCAGGGCAGCCAGTAATGAGAAGACTGATGAAAACATTGTCAAAATTTATCAAATTGCGCTTCAAAATTTTCAGCTGACTGTGAGAAGCATAGAAGACCAATTAAACATTAATAGAGAAACAGTAAAATCTTAACTGAAAATCTTGGTGTGAAAAAGGTATGTGCTGAGGTCCTGAAGGAACTCACCAATGAACAAATACAAAGGAAAGTCAAAGTTTGTCAAGACCTTTTGGCAAGGCAAGGTGATGTTTTGGTGATGAAACACGGATGTTTCAATACAACTGTGAAAGAAGGCATCAGAATGCACAATGGAAAGCAGCCAATTCTCCACCACTAAAAAACTTCCATCAGACCAAATCAAGAGTCAAAATGATGGTGCTAACCTTTTTTGATATCAGAGAGATTGTTCTTTATGAATTTGTACCAAAAAGAAAGTTAATAAAGTTCATTATTTGAAAGTGCATGAGAAGGCTGCCTAAAAATATTAGATGAACATTACCTGAACTTGTTGCCAACAACTCATGGCTCTTGGATCATAACAGTGCACCAGCTCACATGGCACTGTGTGTGAGGGAGTTTTTAGCCAGTAAACAAATAACTGTATTGGAACCCTCCCTTCTCACCTCATGTGGCTCTCAGGAACCTTTTCTTTACCTGAAGATAAAGAAAATACTGAAAGGAAGACATTTCAATAATATTCAGCACCCTTGGCCATTCCAGAAAAAGAGTTTCAAAATTGCATTGATGAGGCACTGGTATCAATGTATAGCTTTCCATGGAAAGTACTGTGAGGGAGACGAAAGTCATAGTCAGCAATGAGGCATGTAGCACTTTTTTTGAGCATGAATTCAAAAACTTAGTTGTCAGACCTTATAAGTAAAAAATGTATATATTTTTTGAATATGAGTTATGTTGTAGAACCAATACAGGGCAGACAACTTGAAAGATCAACAAAGGGTTTGGAAATGATGTGGTTAATGAACACACAGTAGGTTAATGGTTGAAGAAGTTCTATTCTAGTGATTTTAATCTTGAAAATGAGCCACAGGTGTGACCTGAGACTAGGGTGGCTCATGAGCTGAAAGTAGTAATAGAAACAAATTCATCTCAACCTACGTGTGAATTAGCAGCAAAGTTTAGCGTTACTATTCCAACAAGATTGGAATATCTTTAAAAAACCGGCAAAGTAAAAGAATCTAGATAAATGGGCTCCATGTGAATTAAATGAGTATTGGAAAAGAAATGGTCTCGAAACTTGCCTTTCTTTGTTGTCATGACATAAAGGAGAACCATTTCTACACTGTATTGTATGTGATAAAAATTAGATACTTTTTGACAATTGCACATATTGGCCCAATGTTTGGATAAAAAAGAAGTGTGAAATGTAGTCCAAAACTAAGTATTCATCATAAAAAGCTACAGGCGTCTATTTGTGGGCCAGCACTGGCTTTATCCACTATAGCTTCAGGAAGCCTGGTCAATTGATTACAGTGGATATCTACTGCAACCAATGGGAAGAAATGATGAGGATGCTTTTAAGCAGCCAAGAACAATCAATAAACAGAGACAGGCCAGTGCTATTGCAAGACAATGCTCAATCATGTGTTGCACATATAAATCTGCTTAAAGCTACACTTGAAAACTCTTTGAAATCCACTGTATTCACAAGACCATGTACTCACTGACTACCACTTTTTCTAAGTTTTGGGTCACTTCTTGCAAGGAAAAATATTTAATTCTCAACAAGCTGTGGAAAAGGCCTGCCATGATTTCATTGCACTCAATCTCCAAGCTTCTTTGCTGCTGGCAAACATCAGCTATAGCTAAGATGGTAAACTTGTGTCTATAGTTGAGGAGCACACTTTTATTAATCGCACAGCTTCTTGTTTGTGACATAATAAACTGAACATTTGACTCAAGATCGGACATTTCATATTTAATGACTTAATAAATGTCTCTATCTAGGCTAATGAAAACAAAAATAAGAAAGACACACATTATCAACATCAGAAATATAAGAAAGAAAGATTATCTTATCATTACTGATCCTGTGGACATTAAAAATAATAAAGGAATATTATGAATAATTCTATGATCATAGAGTATGGGCATAACTTATATAAAATGGATTACTCATTTAATTGATAATTTGGATGAAAAGTATCAATTCCCTAAAAGACACAAATTAACAAATTTTACACAAAGATAAATAGATAATCAGAATATTATCCAATATTATTCCAATATTACATCTATTTAAGAAATTGAATAAATAATATATAACCTTCCAAAAAGAAATATCCATAAATAGATGTTTCCACTGATGAATTCCACCAAATAATTGAGAAAAAAAGATAGAAATTTCCCACAATCTCTTTAAGAAAACAGCAGCAGCAGAAGAAGCACCTCTTAACTCACATCGTGAATCCAGTATCCTGCTAATATCAAAAGCAGATAAAGACATTACAGGAAAGGAAAACTACAGACAAAAGCATATCGGATTGCAAGGGGGGTGTCCTGGGTGAGATTCTGGAAAAGAAAATGAACACCACATAAAAATTAGAGGTATAGAATTAAACCAAGGAATTTAGTTAATATTAGTTTATCATTATGGTTTCATTAATTGTATGAAAAGTGGTATATTAATGTTAAATGTGAACAATAGGGAAATCTAAGTATGAAGTATTTGGGAACTCTCTATACTAAATTCTGAATTTTTATATAGTTATAAAACTGTTTTTAAAAATAAAGTCTAGTTTTTAAAAAAACTTTCATGCAGAAAAAAGTGAGTGAAAAAGAATATGAAAAGATGAGTCACGAACAGAAAATACTTGCAAATCATATATCTGACAATACCACTTACTGGCAAGGATGCTGAGCAACAGGAACTCGTGTATTGCTGGTTGGGATTAAAAACGTTACATAGACTTTGGAAGACAATTTGACAGTTTCTTACAAAAGTAACCATCATCTTACCATGCCACCCAGTAATTGCATTCTTCAGTACTGACCCAGCTGAATTGAAAACTTATGTTCACATAAAAACTGCACATGAATGTGTTAGCTACTTTCTTCCTCAGCACCCAAAACTGCAAGCAAGCAAAATGTTCTTTTATAAGATAATGGATAAATAAAAAGTAGTTTATTCATAAAAGGGAGCATTATTCAGCAATTTAAAAAATGAGCTATCGAACAAATTTACAAATATTAAGTACAAATAGCCAAATGAAACACATCAGTCTTCATCAAGCTACATATCGTATGGTACCTATTACATGGCATTGCAGAAAAGGCAAAACTATAAAAATGGTAAAAAGGTCAGTAGCTTCCAGGGGGAAGGTTGAGTAGATGAAGCACAGGAGGACTTTTAGAGTTAGTCTGTATGATGACACCATAAATTTTTAGAGCTCAAAATTTTACAGCACAGATGATGCACCTTAACCTGTGTAAATTAAAATGAAATAATTTAGCAGGGTGGGGGATACAAGAATGACATACAAAAAGTGATAAAATAATATGAGTATATCGCAAAAGTATGAAAAGGCCTCACTGAATGGGGATGGGAAAACTGATGCTGACCTAGGTTAACTCTGAAAATAATTAGAGTCTGCAAGACAATGCAAAAGAAACTATGGAAACACGGCGGTTAAATGGTCAAGTTCTTTCCTAAGGAGATACAGATCAGTAATGTCGATACTGCTATGTAGGTGTAATGGAATTGAGCAACAAAGCAAATGGGTGGCAGATGGAGGGAGCCAAGTTTCTCCCTGTTGAGTGAGATGCAAGGATGGTTTAAAATCCACAAATTAATAAATGTGACTCTCTATATAAACAGAACTAAAAATAAAGATATATCTCAATAGATGCAGAAAAACATTCAATGGAATCTAGCACCTCTTCATGTTAAAAAACAATCCTCATCAAACTACTCTTAGAAGGAACATACTTCAAAATAATAAAAATCATGTATTACAAATCTACAGTCAACATCATACTGAGTGGGGAAAAGTTGAAACAATCCCCCCCTGAGAACTGGAAGAAATCAAGGATGCCCACTCTCACCACTTCTATACAACATAGTACCCCAAGTCCCAGCTAGTGCAATCAGACAAGAGAAAGGAAGAAAGGGCATCCAAATCAGGAAAGAGGAGCTCACACTTTCCTAGTTTGCCCACGATATGATCTTATTTTTAGGAAACCCTAAGGATTCTACCAAAAGACTCCAGAAATTGATAAATAAATTTAGTAAAGTCTCAGGTTACAAAATTAATACACAAATCAGGAGCATTTCTATCCGCTAATAATGGACACGCTGAGAATCAAATAAAGAATATAATGTCATTTATAATAACTGAAAAGAAAAGAAAATACCTAGAAACATATTTAACCAAGGAGTGAAAGATCTCTAGAAGGAGAACCACAAAACACTGATGAAAGAAATCACAAGTGGAAAACATCCCATGCTTACTAATTGGAAGAATCAATACTGTTAAAATGTCCATACTGCCCAAAGTGATTTGCAGATTCAATGCAATACTCATCAAAATGTAAATGTCATTTTACATAGATCTAGGAAAAACAAAACTACACTTCAATCAAAAAAAGAGCCCAAATAGCCAAACCAATCTTAACCAAAAAGAACAAATCTAGATACATCACATTGCCTGACATCAAATTATACATAAGGCTATAGTAACAGAACACGACGGTACTGGTATCAAGGTAGACTCGTAGACCAAAGGAACAAAATACAAAAGCCAGGATTAAAGAAATACAACTATAGCCAATGATTTTTTGACAAAGGAGACAAAAACATACAGGGAAAGGAAGCTCTGTTCGATAAAAGATAATTAGAAAATTGGATAGCCACAGGCAGAAGAATGAAACCGGACCACTATCTCTCACTCTACACAAAAATTAACTGAAGGTGGATTAGAGACTTAAATATAAGACCTGAAACCACAAAACTCCTATTAACAGAAAGTAACATAGGACAAAATCTTCTTGACATTGTCCTAGGCAAATAATTGATGAGTAAATCCCCCAAAGCCAACATAACGACAACAAAAATAAGTAAATGGGACTTAATTAAACTAAAAAAATTCTGTGCAGCTGAGGAAATAATCAACAGAGTAAATAGAAAACCTACAGAATGGGAGAAAATTTTAGCAATCTATATATACAACAAAGGACTAATATCCAGAATCTACAAAGAACTTTGTAGAATAAACAAGAATAAAAACAAATCCATCAAAAATTGGACAAAAGACATTAACAATTTTTGCTTCCAAAAGAATAGAAATAATTGTCCAGCAAACATATGAAAATATGCTAAATATCACTAATCTTGAAATTGAAATTAAAACCACAATGAGATGCTACCTTAACCCTGTCAGAATAGCCTTATTAAAAAGTTAAAAAACAATAGATGTTGATGAAGATGCAGTTGAAAAGGGAATATTTATAGATGTTTCTATCACAACCTCCATGGAAATCAGTATGAAGAGTCACTATTTTAAAAGTAGATCCACCAGCAATCTCACTATTATGTCCTATGCAAAGGAAATGAAGTCATTTTATAAAATAGACATGTGGAATCAAACCAAGTGTCCCCAAGCTGTTGAATGGATAAAGAAAATGTGGCACACACACACACTCATACACACTTACACACACGTGCTAGGGAATACTGCTCAGCCATACAAAGGAATGAAATAATGTCTTTTGCAGCAGCTTGGATGGAACTGGAGACCCTTATCTTAAGTGAAGTATCTCAGGAATGGAAAAACAGATACCACATGTACTCACCTATAAGTACTCAGGGGCTAAACAAGAGGTATATGTGGTCATAAAATCACATAATGGACATTAAAAAGTAAGAGGGGATAGGCCTTGGCACCTGTAGCTCAGTGATTTGAGTGCCAGCTCTGTGCACTACGGGTGGCAGGTTCAAACCTGACCAGGCCAACTTAACAAAAAAATTAATAAATAAATAAAATAAGAAGGAATGGAGGAGCTCAACTGATAAAAATCTGCCGATTAGGTACAATTGTTCTTCTGATGACAGGTATGCTAAAAGCCCTGACTTCAGTATTATATAATTCATCCATGTAAAGGGAAACACTACTAACCCCTAAATCTGTTGAAATTTTAAAAAATCTGATCTACGGAAATTTAGTGAAGATTAAATAAAATAAAATATAACACATAATCTAAAATTAGTAAAGCAGCTTTGGTCTATAACCCCAAATATAAAATTCATATGCGTGAGTCCATGCAGATATAAATAATTGATATAATAAGTGCATAAATAGAGGAGAAACTATGAATTTTCGCAAGGAAAAATTTTATATAATTAATGTAGATACTCCAGCCTCAAGAAAGTGAAGCATAATTCCTCACCCTTTAAAAGTGGGCCGAACATTTTTATTTCTTTACAAATTAGTCTACAGTATGGAAAGAGGGAAGAAGAGTAACTTTTCCACAGAGAATCCTGACAAAAATTAGGTCAGCCAAATGATCAAGATTAACATCAACAGAAGTTAAGACATATTGACAGTATGAACCTTTGATATGATGCCAGAAGATGCCACTTTACCTCCAAAAACACATAATCCTCAGTCTAATCCTCAGTAGCACATCAAACAAACCAACACTGGCAAACATTGCACAGAACACTTGGCCAGTATTTCCTGAAAGTGTCAAGGTGATTAAAGGAAAAGAAAGTTTGAGAAATTGTCACAACCAAAAGGAAATTAAAAACACTACTAAACATAATGAAGTATCTTGGAATAGAAGAAAAGGTACGTTTTGTAAAGGCCACAAAGATCCCATGAATTTGTAACCTTTAGCTAATTCTGTTATTATTACCTCATTCATTGTATCAAATATAGGGCATTCATGTAAAATATAAATAATAAGAGAAATTGGTGTGAGTTATCTATCAGAACTCTGTAGAGTCTTTGGTAATTTTCTGAAATCTCAACCTGTTCTAGCATTAAATAAAAGTTTATTTAATAGTAGCAACAATTTGAAATGTAAATATAACTGGTACAATTTCACAAGCTTTAGTCAATTTCTTATCTATGTATTACTGTATAATAGAACTTTTTACTGCATAATAGAAGCAGAAATAGATAAGAAATTGACTAAATTTCTACTGGAAAATTCTTAGATTTATCTTTACAATATACTAACATTGTATTGCTACATTTAATTCATTATAAAATTGCCTATAGTCTTCTTCAAAATTTATGCTTTGGGCACATGTCTTTATCAGCTCGCGCCTTCCTGTTTTTCTTTCCTTTTTTTTTTTTTTTGTATTGTTGGGGATTCATTGAGGGTACAAGAAACCATGTTACACTGGTTGCATTTGTTGGGTAAAGTCCCTCTTACAATTGTGTTTTGCCCCCAAAAGGTGTGGCACACACCAAGGCCCCAAGACCCCACTCCCCTTGCTCCTTCCCTCTCTCTGCTCTTCCTTTCCCCACCCCTCCCTCATTCTTTCTCTCTCTGCTCTCCCCTTCCAGGGACTTTACCCAAC